>PVIW01010775.1:0-26194 GCA_004026585.1 Noctilio leporinus
TTGCATCCCTGGGATGAAGCCCACTTGATCATGGTGTATGATCTTTGTAATATACTGCTGAATCTGATTGGCCAATATTTTGTTGAGAATTTTAGCATCTATGTTCATCAGAGATATTGGCCTGTAGCTTTCTTTCTTAGTTGTGTCTTGCCCTGGTTTTGGGATTAGAATAATATTGGCCTCATAGAACGAGTTTGGGCGTCTTCCCTCTTCCTGAATTTTTTGGTATAGTTTGAGGAGGATAGGAGTTAGTTCTTCTTTAAATGTTTGGTAAAATTCACCTGTGTAGCCATCTGGTCCAGGGCTTTTGTGATTTGGGAGATTTTGAATTACTTCTTGAATTTCACTAGTTGTTATTGGCCTATTGAGGCTTTCTGCTTCCTCTGGGTTCAGTTTTGGTAGATTATACCTTTCCAGAAATGTGTCCATTTCATCGAAGTTGTCATATTTTTTGTCATAGAGTTGTTTGTAGTAATTTCTTACAATCTTTTGTATTTCTGAGGTATCAGTTGTTATTTCCCCTCTTTCAGTTCTGATTCTGTTTATTTGGGTCCTCAGATGACTGCTACTTTGCTGGCCTTGGGAGTTTCCAGACAAGGCCAAGTTATGAACCAAGGCCAGGTGCTGCTAGAACCAGACCTGGGGCCACTTAACAAGAGGTATAGGGCTCATTGAAGCCAACTATGCTTGTTTCAGAAAATGGAGGAAAATCTGCAGCAAGGGCCAAGACAAGTCATCATTATATGAAATGTTAAAGGGACTTATTTAAGAAAAAGAAGATCCAAACTATGAACATTAAAATGGCAATAAATTCACAACTATCGACAGTTGAATCTAAAACACAAACTAAGCAAACAAACAAGCAGAACAGAAACAGAATCATAGATATGGAGATCATTTGGAAGATTATCGGTTGCTAGGGGGAAGAAAGTGAATAGGGGAAAAGGGGAAGGGATTAAGAAGTACAAATTGGTAGGTACAGAATAGACAGGGGAATATTAAGAACAGTATAGGAAATGGGGTAGCCAAAGAACTTAAATGCATGACCAATGGACATGAACTAATGGGGAAAGGTATTGCCAGAGGGAATAGGAGTACTGGGTGGAGAGGAGCAAAGGAGAAAAGTTAGGACAATTGTATAAGCATAGTCAATAAAATATATTAAAAATAAAATGGGAAAAATAGAAAACAATAATAAAACTTGGGAAAGTGTAGAGAAATCAGAACACTTGAATATTGTGGTTAAGAATGTAAAATGGAGCTCTGGCTGGTGGCTCAGTGGATAAGGCGCCGGCCTGCAAACCCAGGGGTTGCTGGTTCGACTCCCAGCCAGGACACATAGCCAAGTCGCAGGCCAGGACTCCAGCTGTGTTGGTGGCTGGAGGCAGGTGAAGGGCAACCATGCATTGATATCTCTCTCCCTCTCTGCCTCTGTCCCTTCCCCTCTCTCTAAAAATAATAAATAACATATTTTTAAAAAGAATGTAAAATGGTGCAGCTACTGTAGAAAACCATGTAGTAATTCCTCAAAAAATTAAATATAGAAATACTGTATGATCCAGCAATTTTCCTCTGAGTATGTATCCAAAAGAAGTGAAAGCAGGGACTCAAACAGATATTTGTACATTTATGTTCACAGCAATGTTGGTCACAAGAGCCAAAAGGAAGAAGCATCCCAAGTGTCTCTTGACAGATGAATAAAATGCACATATATATTCAGTGGAATATTATTCAAGTTTGAGAATGGAATTCTGACACATGCTACAACATGGATGAACCTTGACAACATTATGCTAAGTAAAATAAGCCAATAAGAAAAGAAAAATATTGTAAGATTCACTTACAAGGTTCTTAGAATAATCAAATTTATAAAGACAAAGGTAGAATGGTGGTTGCTAGGGACTGGGTGGGGATGGGGTTGGGAAATTAGTGTTTAATTGATACAGAGTTTCAGTAGGGAATGATGAAAAAGTTCTGGTGGTTGCATAACAATGTGAATGTACTTAATGCCACTAGACTGTATACTTATAAATGGTTAAAATGGTAAATTTCATGTTATGAATAGTTTACCATAATAAAATAAAAAGAGTTGTAGTAGAGGGGGAGATCACATGTGTCCATGAATTAAGTTCTCAGTGAATGTGGAGACTACCCAGAAAGTTATAGATAAGAACAAGGAGGGAGGAACTCAGAATCATAGAGGTGGGTGGCAGAGATGTTTCTCAAAGTTGCTAGATATTTGCAGAACTGAAGGAGTAATGGCCTGGATGAGGGAGGCATGGCAAGCAAAAAAGATACCTACCCTGCCTACAGGTCCTGAAAGGCTTGAGATTTGAGAGGGAAAAAAAACAAAATAGCTTCCACTTCAGAGGGCTGGTGGAGAAGTGATGTCTTCATGGAATAAGCAGTCCTACATTGGGAAGGAAAGTGAAGAGCGATTTACTCACTGTCAGAGAGTAAATTAAGAATATTGGGAAGCTTCTTGCTAAATGAGAATTCTAGAGGGTGCAGTGGAAGGGTTTGAAGGGAAGAGAAGGGGAGCATTAGGACACTAACACACTACTGTGGGGATGAAAGTCTGGGCTCTAAGGGATGACCAGAACTGAGTAGACTTGTTTGTGATGACGACTGAGGTTAACCCGACATTTGGAGCCTTATGGGATGAATCTCCTACATGTGAGAATGTGTAAAACATCTTTTCTGGTACTGGAGTCTCTGATATATTCCCTCCTGTGTGGCAACTCAGGAAGGCTGTTCTGACAGACATCACCTGGGTGGCCCTCTGTTCACTTGCTAAGTAGCAGTGTGTTGAATCCTCCCACTGAGCCTACTCATCCCCTGCTAGGTAACTGCTCAGTCCACATGTGCTTGTCAAAAATCATGTAGGAAAATTGGCTCTGGGGGTCATCAGACCTGGGTTAACATGGTAGTTCCACCACAGTGTATGCAGGTGTGTGTTCTGGAGCAACTTGCTTAATACTCTCCCAAAAATCTCAGTTCTTTTATCTATAAAGTAACAGTAATAACACTCATGGGTTGTGGTGAGGCTGAAGTGAGGCAATATGTGGACAGTACCTAGTGCACAGTAAATCCTCAAGAAAAGGCAGCTACTATTTTCTGCACTGTCTTCTCTTTTAGCACCTTCCTTGCCTTAGTTCTAGATGTTATGAATCCTCAGGTTGTCCTTCTGCTGACCAAACTTTTCTCAGTAGTGCTAAATAGCGTTCTGTTGTCCAGATCTTTCTATGTTTTTCCCTAATGCAACCTTACCTGTCTTATTTTATTTTTTCCATTGCCATTTAGCCCTCTTATATCCCCCTTACCCCTTACAATCACCATGCAGTTGTCCATGTCATTGAGTCCTTTTACCTTTTTGCTTGATCCCTTTACCCCCTAAGTCCTCCCCCACACACATATAGCTGTCATCCTATTGTCTATGAGTCTGTCTCTATTTTGCTTGTTAGTTCAGTTTGTTCATTAGATTCCACATATGAGTGAAGTCATATGGTATTTGTCTTTCTCTGACTGGCTCATTTCACTTAACATAATGTTCCTCAGGTCCATCCATGCTGTCACAAGGGTAACTTTTTTCATTTTTATGGCCATGTAATATTCCACTGTATAAATGTCCCATAGTTATTTTATCCACTCACCTACTGATGGACACTTGGGCTGCTTCCATATCTTGGCTATTTAAATAATGCTGCAATGAACATAGGGGTGCTTATGTTCTTTCTAGTTTGTGTTTTGAGTTTCTTCGGCTAAATTCCCAAAAGTGGGATTGCTGGGTTAAAAGACAGATGCATTTTTACTTTTCTTTTTTTTTTTAAAGATTTTATTTCATTATTTTTAGAAAGAGGGGAAGGGAGAGAGGCAGAGAGGGAGGGAGACATCAATGTATGGTTGCCTTTCGCCTGCCTCCAGCCACAGACCTGACTGGAGACCTGGTTTGCAACCTGGTTATGTGCCCTGGCTGGGGAATCGAACCTGCGACCTTTTGGTTCACAGGCCGGCGCCTTAACCACTGTTCTACCAGCCAGGGCCATTTTTACTTTTTTGAGGTATCTCCATATAGCTTTCTACAGTGGCTGCATCAGTCTGCACCAGTCTTTATTTCCAACAACACTGCAAAAGGGTTCCCCTTTCTGCACATCTTTGCCAGCACTTGTTTCTTTCTTTCTTTCTTTCTTTCTTTCTTTCTTTCTTTCTTTTTTTTTTATTGTTGTATTACAAATCAACAAACAACAAGTGTTGGCGAGGATGCGGGGCAAAGGGAACCCTCATACACTGTTGGTGGGAATGTAGGCTGGTGCAGCCACTGTGGAAAACAGTATGGGGTTTCCTTAAAAACAAAACAAAACAAAAAAAAAACTAAAAATGGAACTGCCTTTTGATCCAGCGATTCCACTACTTGGACTATACCCAAAGAATCCTGAAACACCAATTCATAAGAACCTATGTACACCTATGTTCATAGCAGCACTATTTACAATCGCCAAGTGATAGAAACATCCTAAGTGTCCATCAGTGGATGATTGGATCAAAAAACTTTGGTACATTTACACAATGGAATTCTATATAGCACTTGTTGTTTCTTGATTTATCAATGATAGTCATTCTGACAAGTATAAGGTGATACCTCACTGTGGTTTTAATTTGCATTTCTCTGATGATTAGTGACATTGAGCATTTTTTCATAGGTCTATGGGCCCTCTGTATGTCCTCTTTGGAGAGGTGTCTACTGTGGTCCTTTGCCCATTTTTAATCAGGTTGTTGGGTTTTGTTGGTGTTGAGATTTGTAAGTCCTTTATAAATTAGGGATATTAGCCCCTTATCAGATGTATCAGCAAATATGTTCTTCCATTCCATGGGTTGTCTTTTTATTTTCTTGATAGTTTTCTTTGCTGTTCAAAAACTTTTTAGTTTGATGTAGGCACATTCATGTATTTTTTTAATTGTTTCCCTTATCTTAGGAAATATATTAGTAAAACTATTGCTCAAGCAGTGTCTGAGATTTTACTACCTACATTTTCTTCTAGTATTTTTATGGTTTTAAGTCTAATGTTTATCTTTAATCCATTTTGAATTTATTTTTATGTATGGTGTAAGAAGGTGGTCTAGTTTCATTTTTCTGCAGATATCTATCCAATTTTACCAACCCCATTTATTGAATAAACTATTTTTAGCCCATTGTATGTGTTTGCTTTCTCTGTCAAATATTAATTGACTAAACTAAAGGTGTGTGTTTATTTCTGGTCTCTCTATTCTGTTTCATTGATCTATATGTCTGTTTTTATGCCAGTACCATGCTGTTATTATTACTATGGCCTTATAGTATAGTTTGATATTAGATAGCATGAGTCCTCCAATTTTGTTCTTTCTCAGGATTACTATTGCTATGTGAGACCTTTTGTGGTTCCATATAAATTTTTAAAATATTTGTTCTAGTTCTGCAAAATACATCATTGGAATTTTGATAGCAATTTCATTGAATCTATAGATTGCTTTGGATAGTATGAACATTTTAATGATGTTAATTCCTTTTTTAAAGTACATTATATTGATTATGCTGTTACAGTTTTTCCAATTTCTTTTCCCTTTGATCTTTTCCACCCAGGGCCCCCTTTCCCTCCTGCAAACCACCCCCCTTAGTTCATGTCCATGAGTCGTGCATATAAGTTCCATGATTTCACCCTTTCTTACATTATTCTTAACTTCCCCCTATCTTGTACCCACCAATTATGTTTCCTAATCCCTCCACAATTTTTCCATTTGTCCCCCTTCCCTATCCTAGCTGATAACCCTCCCAATAATCTCCATGCCTATGATTCTTATTCTATTCTGGTTATTTGTTTAGTTTGTTTTTGTTTTAATTTTTTTAGATTCTGTTGTTGATAATTTTGAGTTTGTTTTCATTTTCATTTTCACAGTTTTGATTTTCTTTTTCTTAAATAAGTCCCTTTAACATTTCATATGATAAGGGCTTGGTGATGATAAACTCCTTTAGCTTTACCTTGTCGGGCAAGTATTTTATCTGCCCCTCCATTCTAAATGATAGTTTTGGATAGAGTAATAATCTTGGTTGTAGGTCCTTGCTTCTCATCACTTTGAATACTTCTTGCCAGTCCCTTCTTGCCTGCAGAGTTTCTTTTGAGAAATCAGCTGATAGTCTTATAGGTAACCCCTTTGTAAGTAACTCCCTTCTTTTCTCTTGCTGCTTTTAAGATTCTCTCTTTATCTTTAACCTTTGCCATTTTAATTATGATGTGTCTTAGTGTGGTCCTCTTTGCATCCATCTTGTTTTGAACTCTTTGTGATTCCTGGACTTATATGTCTATTTCCTTCATCAAATTTGGTAAGTTTTTAATTAATTAATTAATTTTTTCATACACATCTTCAATTTTTTGCTCTTCCTCTTCTCTTTCTGGCACCCCTATGATTCAGGATGTTGACATGTTTAAAGTTGTCCCAGAGGTTCCTATGTCTCCTTATTTTTTTCAATTCTTGTTTCCTTATTCTGCATGGGTTGACTGTTTATTTCTTCCTCATCTTCCAAATTGTTGATTTGAACCCCAGTTTCCTTCCCTTCACCATTGGTTTTGTGTGGATTTTCCTTTGTTTCACTTTGCTTAGCCTTCACTTCTTCCCTTCTGTGTTTGCCATATTCAACTATATCTGTCAAGTCTGTGATCATCTTTATCACCAGAGCTTTGAACTCTGCATCTGTTAGGTTGGCTATCTCATCACTTAGTTCTCCTGCTGGAACTTTGGTTTTTCACCTTTTTGTGCCATACTCCTCTGTCTCTTCAACTTGACAGGCTTTTGTGTTTTCTTTTGTGTCTTAGTACTGTCACATCTATTAGGTTATAAGGGGAGGAGTTTTTGGCATGCATCAGTACAAGGCAATCTGTTTCACCACATGGTGGTGCCATATGTGGGGAAGGGTTTTTGGAGAAACAATGGCTCTTGCCTGTTGGGACCAGCAGTTTCTTCCTCCGCCCCAACCCCCACTGGTTTTCATAGTCAGAAGCAATGTAGGCTGATACCATCTGGCCCCAGGATCATTTCCCAGGTTCAAATGTACACGTTTGAACATGACTGCTCTTTTCACTGCAGCCTCAGCTCCAGTGCTGCCACTGTGGCTCTCCTCCCCTCCTACCTGTCTGGCTGAGTATTTCTTTACTTCTTCATTTGTTGCACTTTCATGTAGTTTGATTTTTTGAAATTTCTGCATTTTTATTTTGTTTTGAGGTATATGCAAATTTCTTCTAGTTGTGAGAGAGACACAGCATGTCTACCTATGGCTCTATCTTGGCCAGAAGTCTTAATGATGTTAATTCTTTCTATCCATAAACACAGTATGTGCTTCTACTTATTTGTGTCTACTTCAGTTTATTTCTTCAGTGTCTTATAATTTTCCAAGTAAGTCTTTTGCATCCTTGGTTAGAGTTATTCCTAGCTATTTTATTCTTTTTGAAGCAGTTATGAATGGGATTATTTTCTTAATTTCCCTTTATGTTAGTTTATTATTGGCATATAAAAATGCAGCTAATTTCTGGGTATTAATTTTGTATACTGCTACTTTGCCGAATTCATTTATCAGTTCTACATAACTTATTTCATATCCATTTAGAGGTCTTTGTATTCTCTCCTAGGGTAAATCTGATTCAGCCAGTTAGTTCTCTGCGGGAATTTATGTGTCCTTTCTCCAAGATAGCATGTGTGTTTTAATGAGGCCTTCAGTACCATAACCCCACCTTAATAAAAGCACCACAAACCTCCCACCTGATTGTGGCCATCCAATTATCTGAGAATTATGTTCTTTTAGATCCTTGCTTCTCAAAGTGTGGTCTGTGGACCAGAAGGGCACCACCCTGGAATTTGTTAAAATCTCAGATGAGGTGTGGCTCTGAAGATTGAGCACCAGCCTGACAACCAAAGGGTCACTGGTACAGTTCCCAGTTGGGCCAAATGCTTGGGTTGTGGGCCAGGTCCACAGTTGGGGGTGTACTAGAGACAACCACAAATTGGTGTTTCTTTCCCTTTCTCTCTCCCTCTCTTCTCCTCTAAAAGTAAATAACTAAAATATTTTTTTTATCTCAGATGACATTCCAGACCTACTGCATCAGAATCATTCTAGTAATACCCCCCGGTAATTCATATTCATATTCAATGTTTGAGCAGCACTGCTGGAGTAAGAAGTAGCTGGCTAAAGTGAGGCTTCCTTTATAGGAAGGAGTTGTGTTTAAGCTTCTTACAAGAGGGCTCTCAGAACAACTACTTCAGAGCCCCAGGGATGGGGCTCCCATCCTTTCCACCAGAAGGAGATGGCATCTCCTGGGGTTATAGCTGCCATGCTGGATCCCTGGAGCTTCTGGAAGAGTCAGGCTACTGTGATTAGAATAAAAGGGCTAATTGGCACCATAAGGGCCTAAATCTTGCCAGTTTTGAGGGGAGTGACAAGACTCCCCAAGGAACCAACCAAATGTAAAATAAAAGGAGGTAAAGACTAATGCTGCTGTCTGGGAGTCTAAGCTGTTATATTTCTATTTTTCTGCCCAAAAGTGCAAAGGAGAGAGCATCAACTCAGAGCCAATACATCTTCTTACTTCACTTGTCCTTTAGCCATGTTCTGCCTAGAAACAGTAGTCAGTATGAGCTACACCAACCAGTCCCTCTTTGGACAGTTTGGGGAAAAGGTTGGTTTAGCCCACAGAGGAACTGCAGTTAGGGCATTCACAGGAAGTCAGGTTGGGTCAGGGAAAGTGCTGCCTGGAAAACAAGGAAACAGAGTGCATTGTGGAGTTGCCTGTTCAAGACAAAGTTGATGGGGGAACGGCCTACGTTGTGTAAAGTTGGTGAGGTTTGTCTTTAGCTGTCTTTCTCTGCTCCTCTGGCCACCTCAAAAAATGCTACCAGTAACATCAATATGCCTGCATCGGTATGATACATTTAACCTTCCAGAGTGCTCCTGTAGTCATGTTTCATTTTATTCTCCCCACAAATCTAAGTGAACAGGATCAGAGACAGCCTAATTAGGATGTGGGCTGACCATCCAGAACTAGCCAGGATGTGGAGTGCTGCTGGCCGTAGGTTTGGGCCAGCCCTGTAATGGAGATTCAAGAGCCAGAGGATCTAAGTCTGGGAGTGAGTGTAGGTGTGGTTGCTTGGATTTTGAGTCCTGTCTGAGAGATTTGGCTCCAGCTGGGTTGCTAATGTGGTTCACCTCCATGGATTGCATCTTTACTTACCTTGGGAAATGAGATGGAGGAGGAGCAGTCACCTAGACTATTTGGCAGGACAGTTACAGACTGTGAGGAAATAATGGATGTGAAAGTACCTGTTCTCAGATGAGGTAATGGGTGCAAAAATGAAAATAACTACATGACTGTAAAGTGGTGTTATCATTAAGCAGAAGAAAAAAGCTAGGCCTTTACCCAGGTCACTGACTAGAGCGGGTAAGCCTGGCATAGGTTGAGGGGATAACTCTGAGGGCCTTAGGTAGTAAGAGGATGTAGTGAAGGTATTGTATGCTTGGGACAAATACAAGAAGAAAATATCAAAGCCTAGGAACAATGCTGGGTGGGGTAAAGTTTGGGCTGCTTCATAGTTTTGTTCAGGGTTGCCCTGTTTGAAGGGAGCAGAAGCCAAACATCTTTCAAAGTCATTCTGCCTATTTCTCCCAGAAGAGAAGTCACGTGACCTATGGACAGCTGAGCTTCTGTCATTGATTATTTTTTGCCTTCAGTATCACTCCCAAGTCTTCAGGCACTTAGCAAATTTCAAAAGAACCAAGCTACAGGCACAGAGAGATGCAGACCTCAGGAGGAAAAGGACGGTTTCTATTTGCACTTTAAAATGGCCTTGTGGTCTGTCAATGAGGGTGTTTCTTCTCTGACCACAGATGCTTGGGAAGGCCCAGGTAGTGTGAGGAAGGGGCTGCTTGTAGAATCTAGAAAGGACCTAGTTAGGGACAATTTGTCCAGCTTAGTTAGGGACAACTCAGGGATGAATGTGTTCCAGTCACACATGGAGACATGTTTGCTGTGGCTGTGGGAAAATAGCTGAGTTCCCTATGGGAAGGTGGGGACCACCCATGCATAGAGCTTGGCTCTTGGCTCTCTTCCCATCACTGCACTATCATGGTCACTTTAGTACAATACATGCCTGTTCCATGGATCCCTGTCCAGTTACCCCAGCCCCTCTCTAAATATACAACTTAGACTTAAATGCTAGACTTCATATACTATTCTCAGTTACCACTCTAATTTTCTTGTTCAGTATACATTTCCCCCTCCCACCCGCCACTAGACTGGAAGCTCTTTGATGGCTGAGATCTGCAACTTCCCTTGTGTCCCCTGGAGCTCTGATTGTCTGAGTAGGCATTCAATAAATACTTGTTGATGGATTAACATGACTCAAAACAGTAAAGCAGAACACTTGTGTCACAAAAGGCTCTTAGCTTGCTGGTTCCTGTGGTTCCAGGAATGTCTATTTTCATCAATACTCATGGGACCAGAAGGCCTAGTGAAGACCAAAGTCTCCAGTTTCAGGAAAAGGAAAAGGTGGCAAACTGAGGTCTCCAGTGGCCAGGGGACCCTGAGCTCAGTACATTGTACTGAATGCTTTCACGTGTATCTGGGTCTTCCTTACTGATGTTCCTGCTCCCCATGTCAGTCTGCAGAGTCCAACAGGCTCTCATCTTCCATTCTTCCCTAGCTGATACCTGCATCAGAAATGAGCTGATGTCCCAATAACAGGGCTTTTTCATGCCTAAAAGGTTGGATGACAAGAGGCAAAGTGCTCATTTCAGAAATAGCTGCAGGGCTGAGACAAGACGGTGGCTGCAGGAAGATGTCCTCTGGTTCCCTCCAAGACCAACCTCCTGCCTGCTGCCAGGAGCAGAAATGAGCGAGGTACCAGCCTGAAGCCACTTTTCCTGAACCCCTCTCCTGGAAAAGTACCTATCTAGGACCCCAGCCAGCCATGTTCCAGCATCTGAGTGACTTTCCATTAAAATGTAACCATTTATCTTACCAGTGTGGGAGGGAAAGGACCATTTTCTGAATTTACCTTCACAAGGCCTGACCTCATCCCAGGAGCCCCTTCTGGCTTCCTGAAGGGTAACAGGCCCCAAGCCAGCTTGTGTGCAGCTAGAGTTGACGTGGCTGGATTCAAGTCAGCCATAGTCTGTCTTCATTCCTGAGTCCTTTTATGAGAGGGACAAGCCCAGGACTTTGAATTTCTCTTTTATTTAATTACTCTAAATCTCCCCCATAAATAGTCCCAAAGTTCTTCTCTAATTACTGTATTTGTATCCTGATATATGACCTAAATGCTTGAAACCATTTGTTACTGTTTGGTGTTCTTAGCTAGTCAATAATCATTCTCATAGTATGAGAACCTCCCACTCCTTTTACAAACCTTACACTAGTTTGATTAATTAGCTCCCAACCCTCTGTATCTTGTTCAGAAGGTCTCTGCCTAGAATTTTAGTTTTCAAGAATACACACACTGAAGCTAGGAAATTAACCCATTTATTAGACCAGAAAGCCAGAGGGTAGAGTAGTGTCAAGTTAGGGAGCTCAGGCTCTGGGTCTCTTGGCTCTGGTCCCCTCTCTTCCACTTACACTCACCCCGTCCTACCCATTGGTCAGTCATTGCCCTCTTTACCTCCTTTACTGCTGCTGTCGCCTGGTGCTCTCACCCCTCAGGGCTCTTCATTCTAATACTTTTCTCAGAGCAATCCTTGCCTGTAGTGTGCCTCACCCTGGCCCTTGCTATGGAACGAACCTTCATGAAGTCCTTAGGTAATCCCTAACTTTCAGTAACTTAAGTTGTGGGTATTGAAGAGCCATCTGTAATCCATTCCAGGTACTGGGACAGTGATATTTCTTCTCCCAGCTCATCTGGGGTTCAAGTCTTCTGGAAGCCATAGGGCGCAGCTCCCCTCTTTCCCAAAGGGGCCATTTTCTAGTTGTTCCATTAACTGAAATTTGTAGGCATTATATACAATTGTGTAAGGCAGTGGTCCTCACCATTAACCAGTTTGTTTATATATGCTATCTAAATATTTTATTGTTATATATGAGGTTAAAATTTTAAATCACACAAGGACTGCATGAAGGTGCTCCACATTCTGAAATGACATCACAGTCTTTCCCTACTTACCTGTTTTATAGTCCCTTCCTTCAAAGTTTTGGTTTTGCATAGGAAAGTAATAGCCAATTGAATGGGTAGTACCAATTAACCTTCAGAATAACACACTTTCATTTGGGCTCCTTTTAGAGCATGCATGGGTGGCAAACAAAAGGCCTGCAGGTCGAATCTGGCCCTCCACCTTGTTTTATCTGGCCTGGCACCTTTGGCCTGGCACCTTGTTTCTACCCAGCTTGCTTAACTGTTAAGGAGTAGTTACATTTATACAGTCCTAAAATTACAGTCAGCCCTTTGAAGGCAACCTTGAGGCTGATGTGGCCCCCAGTAAAAATAAATTTGACACCCCTGTAGAGTCTCTCTCTCTCTCTCTCTCTCTCTCTCTCTCTCTCTCTCTCTCTCTTTCAGTCTCTCTCTCTCTCTTGTCCCAATATCTTGAGGAAGGGACTGACTCCATTGTCAGGCTCTGTGGCACCAGTGTCTTCTGTTGACTCTGGCTCTATAGACAGGAAATACATGGCTTCTCTTTTCTAGACTCCTCTTCCTCCAATCTGAAATAGGAAGCTGTCATTGTTTCTGCTGGTTCCAGAGGATGCAGGAAGCTAAACGTGTAAACTTATAAGTGCCATGGCCAGCACCCTAATTGGTGTCCCTCCTAGCTACTTCTGAGGTTTAGTTGCCTTTGCATCTTGTTTTGCTCCCATGTTCCCCTTTCCTTAGTCATGTGATGCAGGAAGAGAGTGCAAATGATATGGAATGTGAGCAGCTGCCAGCAGAGACGCTGCGACAAGTGACCATTCACCGAGACCCTATATATGGCTTTGGCTTCGTGGCCGGCAGTGAGAGGCCTGTGGTGGTGCGATCTGTGAGGCCAGGTAGGTGTCCCTCAGGATGCCCACCCCACCCCCGGCCCTGGTTCCTATCCTCCAACACCTACACATCTTCTCAATGAGAAGAGTTCCTGAGTACATTGTGTTGCCAAGGAATTCAGGAAAAGTGGTGAAGACTTGCCAGCCAATCAGTGTGAGGGAGCTGATCTTTTCAGACCAATTGACACAAGCCTTTGAGGCTGCTTGAGGTTCTCAGCAGAGGCTGCAGTTGATAGTTTAGTAGGGCCTGGGTCTTTAAAAAAAAAAAAAAAAAAAAAAAAGCTTCTCATTTGCATAGAACCTTCGTAGAAGAGCCATACTACCATGAATGAAAATTTTAATTTTAATTCAACAAGTATTTATAGATTGCCTACTCTAAGTCCTGCAAGATTGTAGGGAAGTATATGACACAGTTCCTTTCCCCAAGAATCTGGCCATCCAGCCATGGAGACTGGTACACACTCATGAACTTGGTCAGCCACTTAAGACTAGAATCAGAATACAGATCATAGGTAGAAGAGGACAGAAGAATGAAATCTCTGAATGCTGTAGTGGCAATAATAATAGCTACCAATGATTAAGCACCTACTCTATGCTTTATATGATCTCATTTAATCCTCACAGGCAAGCCTGCAAGGTAAGTAATATTGTCATTTTATAAATGAGGAAACTGAGGCAGAGAAGAAGAGAAATGACTTTTTCAGGGTCATTCAGCTAGAAAGCAGCAGAGGCAGGATTTGTAACTGAGCCTGACTGACACCATGCTGGGGAAGCAGGGCTTGAATGGGGCCATGTGAGATGGAAAAATCAAAAGCCTCACCTGAACTGTGAAACATACCATCATGAATGAAACAGGAAAGGGCCTAAGCACTGTTTTGTTCCAAATCTGCTAGGCATTGACAGAAAAGACAGATACAAGGCAGCTTTATTCCTGACTTCCTGGGCCTGAGGATTTAGATGTTTACAACAGGTTCTCACTCAGTCAAGAAGAGCAGCTAGAATACAAACCTTTCTAGCAGAAAGTTGATACATTTTGCAATTCTCAAAGGGGAAAAAAAGATTTTTTGTAAGCTCTCTCTTTAACTAGAGGGCATAGAGGAAAACAACAATTCAGTACAGGAGTTCATGGCTAACCTGACTCTCAAGTCAGTCATGCAGTTTGCCAAAAGGGTTTTTACCTTTTAAGTTTCTGATCAGAAATCAGATTAGTCCTGGGTAGAAGGAACCATATAAGACTTAATAACAGACCACCAGGAGATCTTCTTTTACTATGAAAGAGATAATTCACAGGGCCAAAAGAAGCCTTGAGCTTCAAGTGGTATCATGAGCAGGAAGGGTTGGAAGAGTGGAGAGAAGGAACACCACAAGAGAGGGCCACGGAAAGCCAGGGGGCTGGCAGACCCAGTTGAATGTAGACTTGGGCTAATCCACAGAGCTGTTTATGGCCCAGGTAGCTCCCATATACAGACAACTTGTTTGGTTCTTTATTTGGGACTCTAAGAAAAGATAAGAAGCATCCTATATAGAAACAAGTATGGTAGAGCATGCCAACAAACCATTTTGTGAAAGTGGCAGAAGATTGATGCTACCTACCACTTGCCATCAGAGAGTTAAGTTCCATAGGACCATTTCTATTAAAAGGAAGGAAGGGAGAAAGGGAGAGAATACATGGAGTGGCCTTCACCTGAAAGATTGACATTTGTGGCATTAGTAGATTAAAGGAATGAAATGAATTGAAGAAATTGTCTCTCGGAGGATGTAAAAATGAACACTTATCAAATTCTTACCAATATCAATTCACTGTTTTAAGTGCTATACATTCATCATCTCATTTATTCTCACAACATTCTTATGACATGTAGGTCTAGGTATTTTCCCATTTTACAGATGAAGAACGAGATTCAGAGAGATTAAATGTCTCATCCAAGGTCACACAACTAATGAATGACAGTTAGGATTAGAGTCCAGGTCTGGCTAGCTGCAAGGAGTGGACTCTTCACTACCATGCTCCCTGCTCCTGAACTCATTGTGCTGTCGAGAGACTTGGCTGAGGGTGTTTAGTGCCATGGCAGTTGGAATGGTGAACCCTGTTGACTGAGCCCAGATAGCTACCCTCAGAATACAGGCCCCACACTCCAGGACCATTGAGCTATGTGCTCAACTGACATAGTTGCTTGTTTTTGTTCATTTTTTGGAATGTGCACAGCACAATTCTTTGTAGAAGTAGCAGTTGGGATCTGGCCCTTTAAAGTGGACACAAACAAGAGTTCAGGCTTGTTTGAGATTGGAACATGTCATTAAACATTTCTTTGAGTGAGGCAGGGTGTGATTTCTCATTCTCCCTGAATCTCTCAAAAACTTTTCTCCAAGAATACTTTTGCTAAACATCAGGGGCAGCAATGCCTGTACCCCTCTACCCCTACCCTTTACCTCAACCAATAAGATATGTCCCTCAAACAGATCTAATTTCTTAACATCGACAGCAAAAATGGGAATGAGAGAAAGCAATTTCACACTGCCTGTGATTTAGGGTCTGTGCCTTTCCCCCCTCATTTATTGGAGAGAAGCACCCCTCAGAGTTGAAAGAAAATAAACCCTTTGGATTTTTTAGTCAGTCCCCCTTTCTCCAGGCAAGTGGATGCCTAAATATTTCATAGCAGTGAGTATGAATAATGTTCAAGTAAGAAGATTCCTCTCATCACCTGTACCATCTCCAGCAGTTTGAAAGTTCTTCCTTGAGCCTGAGCCTGGTGAAGTGGAAGCCTGTGTTCTTCTTTAGAACCCAGCCAGGACACCACTCATTTACCTCATCTGAGGCCTTTGCCACCACATACCACCCCAAGCCAAAGGAGGTCTACTTCATTCTCTTTCATTAGCCTTCTGCCCTCCATCTGTCATAGGCAGCAGTGGCACAGAACTCAAACACCACTGACATCACTCAGCCTGCACCATCTCCTGCAGGCTTCAACACACACTCAGCTTCCTCAGATACTGGTGAGTCTCTCAGAACTGTGCTTTACCAATGTTGGCCCCAACCCCTCATACCTCTCTCCTCTCCTCTGCAGGAGGCCCCTCTGAGGACAAGCTCCTGGCTGGCGACCAGATTGTGGCTATTAATGAGGAGGACGTGAGTGAAGTCCCCAGGGAGAGGTTCATAGAACTCATCAGGTAACAGGTGCCTTCTGGACCTTGGCAGGAGCTGAGCACTCATCCCTGCCCTGACCCACCAGTGGCATAGGGCTACCATGGTCCTCCCTGGCACTGAAAGGGGAGCCTTTCCAGGAACAGCTACCGTGGCCAGGCTCCTGTCAACCCAAGACATCAGGGTCCAGCCCTTCTGGGACCCTGGGGGTCTTCACACACTTTGACTTAGCCTTCTCCAGTGATGTGAGCAGACACAAAGAATAGCTTCCTGTCAAAGCTCACCTCACACCTTCTACCTCATTACTAACCTCACCCAAACCCCTTGGTTTCTGACTTACTGTGCAGTGGGACAAACCAAGTGACAAATGAAAACCAAGCATGCAATGCCATTAAAAGAACACTCTGAGATAAGCACACTGTGAAAAAGACATTGTTTTTCACCTCTCAACCCCTCTCCCCCAAAAAACCCGGGAGAAGATCATTGAAATCCCTGGCCAATAGGTTGAGGATAGGAACCTGCCATTGTGGATTTTACTCATGATATATGTAACCCCCTCATGCCCAAGATGGGGGCAGGTAAGCCAGAGAAAGGAGTATCAGGGCACCACAACCATCTGTACGTGAGAGTAATCACATTGACTTTCCCCTTCTTCACAAACCACATAGTACACATATGCTCTATGCACACCACATAGACCAAATGCATGCCAGATACACGCCATGCTGTCACATGCACACACACACCACATACCATGTCATTACATAGCACTCACACACCACATGCACAACACATACCTCATACACATACCCTATGCACACCACACACATCATATATGAGGTCTGCCCAGAAGGTATTCAGGCATGTAATATGAAAGATAGAGACATTTATTGAAGAAGATATAAGATGCAAGAAACATTGTATATAGGACAATGATGCCTCAGTCTCCTTCAAAGTAAGCACCTTGGGATCTCACACAGTTCTTCTAATCACCATCAGCTACCCTGTCATATTTTCCTGAATCTCATCAATGGTCTGAATTCTCTTCCCTTTCAAAGGTGATTTTAGTCTTGGGAAAAGCCATAAGTGCCAGGGTGCCAAATCTAGGCTGTAGAAGACTGAGTCACCTGGGTGATTTGATATTTTGCCAAAAAACTACATGAGATGTGATGCATGAGCTGGCACGATGTTATGATGAAGCTGCCAATCACCAGGTCCCATAGCTGTGACACCTTCTGAATCATCCCAGTAGTTTCCAAGGAGGAATGTTCAAACTTAATGCAAAATTTGATGCAGATTCATTGCTTTACTCAATCATTTTGAATGCAACAGCCACACAGTATATATGCTCACTCCAGGGTGTCTACCACTCCCACTAACTAGTACAGTGAAGTTATCATTGTTGACACATGCACATTCCAGTCTAATCTCCTTGGATGCCAGGTTATATTGATGTTGTGCAAACCATCCTCATTATATTAACAACAGCTGGACATTTTCTGGCCAGACCTCATAGGCTCACACACACACCATGCACACCACATACCTCCCCACACCACTTAATTACCATTTCACCTTATACCACACACACAACACTCATACACTGTGCACCCACACCATACCACATATCACAGATTCTATGCCACCACAAACCACACCCATCACACACAACCTTGCACATACTCATAACATGTCATCACATACTGTGCACATCTATTTGTACCACATGCTTATACACACATATATACACCATACACACTCCACTACCTCACACTCCCACCACATGTACACACCTACTACACACATATCTCCTTATATAGTCTTGTTGATAAGGAATGAGAGGAAAGAGGTGAAACTTTTAAATTCCATGGGCTAACCTTAGTCTGGGGCACCTTGGCTATTCTACCTCCTCCCACCCCCGATCCCTGCCCACCAATGGAACCATGTGCTGGCTCTTTCACTCACTTTACCTTATGTAGTCTGTTCCATCTCTGCCTCCCTCTCTTTCAACCCTTCTTGGTTCATACTGTTTTTATCCCACTCATCTTTCTTGTTCTCCCAAAGCCCACCTGTCCCTAAGCTCCTGCTTGCCCTTCAAAGGCAGACTCCGTGCTCTAAATATGGAATAGCACCTTTTCACTAGCTCCGAAGGAATTTGGAATATTCCCTCTTGAAGTCTAGAGCAGGCCTTTCTTGAAATGCGCCCCCCCAGCTCAATATCTTGGAATGTGTCAGGTCCCTAATGACCTTTAATTTGTCTCCTCTCTCTAAGTTCAATTGTCCATTGTATTCTCTGCCTCCATCCTTCTCTCTCTATTGCCACACCAGTATGAGGTGAGTTCTTTCAACCCCATCAGGACATGTTGGGGTTCTTTCAGCCCAACCTCTCAGAAGTGTTTGCTTTGTTTCCAGTGGATATTTTTATACCCTAGAACAAAGTAGCCTAATTTTGTGTAGGAGTCCAGAGCTCCTTTGGGGTTAAAACAGAGCTCGTTCATTTGATAGCCTTAGTGGATTATTCATTCATTCATTCATCCACTCAATAAATATTTATTATCGAGTATCTACTGTGCACTAGATACTGTTCTAACACATTTTTATACAGCCATGAATAAGACAGACAAAATCCGTGTGCATTAGAATTTACATTCTAATAGAATGAAATATGCTATCAGCAATAAACATGGTAAGTAATTGTATAGTATACTAGAAGTTGATGAGTTATTGTTGAAGACTAGAATATGGATCAAGATAAAGAAAATCAGGAGTGCTGAGCACAGGAGTACAGGATGCAACTTTAAATAGCATGGCCAGTGTCTGTCTCATTGAGAAGGTGACATTTAAAGATAGACTTGAAAGAGGTGAGGATGTTGGAGAAAGAGAGGAGCCAGGGCCAAGGCCCTAAGGTAGGAGTATTTCTGGCATGTTTAGGGAACACAAGAGAACCCTACGTGTGGAATGGGACTTGTAGACACTATAAGGACCTTGGCTTTGTTCTACATGAAATGGGGAGATATGGCAGAAGCTGGGGCAGACAAGCCACATAACTATGTTCCTGCTCTCTTAAGAGACAAACTTTTCCATGTTATTTTCCCTGGAATACAACTCCTTTCTCCTGGGAGCTTCCCAGACCCTGGCATTAATTCATCCTAGAACTTTGCCTAACTGAATATGCATAATATTCCAGTCTTTAAGCATGGGCCTTGGCTTTTCTTGAACTCCCAGAATCAAGGGCATTTCACCCTGCTTCTTAAATAGCTTTATTCCCATAAACATTTGAAAAAGACCAGCAAGGAGAGGGGGCACTCCTTCAAGGCAAACTCTTTCCAGTACTTTTAGTTCTTTTAAAGGATCATATATTCCTGGGAGAAAATGTTCATACCTTACAGTCTGTTTAATCATTGGCATAATTCATGTTGGAAGAGTTTCAAATTCTTCATTCTTTTGAATATTTGCTATCTGGAGAGTCTTGGCTTCCATCTGTGGCTCCCTGGCTCTCATTTTTTGATCCTTCAATTAAAACAAATCTGCTGAGTATGAGTCATGGTGACCAGATGACCTGCTTTGGGTTTTTCCTTTGAGTATCCCCTCTTATTTAAATACCAAATTGCCAATAATCATAGTACATAGTTCCCGAGACTGATTGTGTGCCCTTTGAGTTTCATAATTTAGGCCTTTAGTTTTCCTTGAGAATTTTCTAAGCTTCAGATAAAATTGCACCTAAGGTTTGAGGATTTCTACAGAGAGAATATAAGAAGGAATATTTTTTGAAAAACTGAAAAGTGACAACCTCAGGGATAATGGTAATATCATTTCAGATGTCTGTGTGAACTTTATATGGATGGTTTATGTCAGCTGCCGTAAATGATGAGAGGCCAGGCAACCAGGCAGATCCTTCGATTGCCCTCTGTCTTAATCCATATACCTGAATGCAGCCCAGCAGGAAATTCTGGTGTTGCTTCTTGTGCTAGATGAATAAATACCTAGTGTATGATACACTACTCTCCTGTTCCCTCTTCTCTCTGTAGGAGCGCTAAGGAATTCATCGTTCTTACAGTTCTGCACACTCATCAGGTGAGTGAGCCTCTTTGCTATCCACCCTTCCTCCTGAAATGAGAGGAACTCCATATTGGAAAGTTAAAATGATGAGAGAGAGGGTGGGAGGAGAGACTAGGACCAACATTTTGTAAGCCAAAGAATTAGAACTGAGCTTAAAACATACCTTCTTATCTTATCTACTCTCACATCCAAGGCTTGAGAACAGTGAAGGGCTATACAGTGCTCTGCACCTCACTTAAGCTGCCTACTGTCACAATTCCAGAGACATTTTCTACCTCTTTTTTGCTATGCCCCATCAAAATTTACCTGTCCAGTGTTTAACTCCCATGAAGTCCTTGCAGACAGTGGGTGCAAATCTTGTTCATTCATTATGGGTATGGCCTGCAATGTATGAGACCCAGCACTGTGTGTGGGGAACTTAACATAAAGTTTCTGGGGAGGTACAGTTCAACGAACAGATTGAGCTGTGTCCTGGTTCAATCACTAATTGGCTGCGTGATCGATTAAAAGGCCAGCTTCTTTTTCTGAATCTGTTTCTTCATTCATAAATTAAGGTTTTAGACTAGAACAGTGTTTCCCAAATTTGCCTAATCATATAATCAGCAGGATTACTTATTGAAAGTGAAAATTCCCAGGCTCTTTTCCTTAAGAGTTGGATTCACAATGCCCAATGCCAATTACTAGCTTATATTGCTAGAGTAATTTTAACTCAAATGCACAACTTCAGGTGTAAACATTCCATGTGCAAAACTCAGAGCCCTCCTTACACCTCTAGTCTGGTGATCCCTTCCAAGTGTCTCCAACACTCCCCATACATTCCAGCACTCAGGTTTCACCCCCATCCCATAGCCACAGTAGAAGTCACATCTGTTAGGGTTGAGTAGCATGAAAGCAGGGGAGGCTTCACACAGGAGGATGCACCTGAGCTAGACCTTGAGAGATAGGGCAGTATCTCCCAGACAAAGATGGAGGGAAAGATTTTCCAGATTGAGGTGACATTTCTATGCAAAGCCAGGGACAGTGTACATGTGCAAGTCAGGGAGACAGGGTTCAACTCAAACTCTGGTACTAACTGCCTCTTCTCTTGGCTCCCAGCTCTCTTTTGTATTAATATGAACCTCACACACATACATTCATGCACACATATTCTCTACCTCCCTCTCTTACTCCCTCTGACATGCTCCCTGATAGCTAGGCCTTTTTCAATTACAATTCTCTGTTTCTAAGCAGAGAAGCTCCACCCATCAATGAGTGTTATCAATAAGCCTCTCCCTCCCCACCTTACTGAACATGTGCAGTTGCCTATAGGGCAGTGGGCAGTCAGTGCCCACTCCCTAATCTTCAGTCATGAAAATGGCTACCACTACTCTCCTAAAAATATGGTTGGTATATGGTTAGAATGTATTGCTCTGATCAGAGACCCATTGTGGGTTACTTGGTTAGTCAAGTGTCTTCAAATGTCACCTGCTTATAGAAGCTTTCCTGAACTCTCCTTTCTAATATACTATCTCCCTGTCACTATTTCCTGATACTGCTTAATTTTTCCATTCAGAACTGAAATCTTCTATTTTTTATTTTAAAAATGTAAAAATATTTCATTTATTATTTTCAGAGAAGGGCAGGGAAGGAGAAAGAAAGGGAGAGAAGCATCAATGTATGGGTTGCCCTTCAGCTGCCTCCAGCTACGGACCTGGCTGGAGACCTGGCTTACAACCTGATTATGTCCCCTAGCTGGGGAATCAAACCAGTGACCTTTGGGTTCACAGGCTGGCACCAATCCACTGAGCCACACCAGCCAGGGGTGAAATCTTATCTTTTTAATTTTGAATTTCGAGATAATTGTAGAGAGGGTATGGGGGAATAAATGGTGATAGAAGGAGGCTTGACTTGGTGCGGTATAGAATTGTATACCTGAAACATACATATATAATTTTATTAACCAATGTCACCCCAATCAATTTTTTAAATTCAAAAAAATAAATAATTGTAGATAGAGACATCCCTGTGCACCCTTAACCTCTTTCTCCCAATCTCTACATCTTCCTTATCTATAGTACCTTATCAAAACCAAGCCAAAGCCAGGACATCAGTACAATGTGTGTGTATGGTTCAATGTCAGTATCACATGTGTGGGTTCATGTATTCATCAACACAAGATAGTAGGCAGTTCTGTCACTAAAAAGGCCCCTCATGTTGCCCTTTTGTACCCACTCACGTCTCCACCCCCTCCAATCCTTGTCACCCATTAATCTGTTACACAGTTTCTGTAAATTAATTATTTCAAGAATATTATATAAATGGAATAACATAGTGCATAACCTTTTTGGATTGGCTTTTTTCACTCAGCATTACACCCTTGAGATTCATCCGAGTTGTTATATGTATCGATAGTCTATCCTCTTTTACTGCAGAGTAGTATTCAATGGTATTCCACAATGTGGATGTACCACAATCTGTTTAGTTATCCATCTATTGAAGGACATGTGGGTTGTTTCTAGGCTTTGGCTAGTGTGAATAGAGCTGCTATAAACATTAGTGTACAGGGTTTTTTGTGAACATCAATTTTCATTTCTCTTGGACAAATGCCCAAAAGTGGTATTGTTTGATCATATAAGGATATTAAATGTATGTTTAGTTTACTTCAAAAACTACCAGGCCATTTTCAGGAGTCACTGTGACATTTTACATTCCTGAGAATGATTATATTTATATGTATTTATTATTTATGTCCCTCATTCAGATGTCAGCTCCACAAGGGTAGAGACTGTTTTTTGTTCAGTGCTATATCCCCAGTGCCTGGAATAGCACCTGACACAGGGTAGGCACTCTTGAAGGAATTAAGGAAATCCAACTACCAGCTATTGCAGCATTCTGAACTAAAGTGTCCAAACTTAGCTGCAGAATGAAGAGCCAAACACTTCCCCCATCTCTGTCCCAACTGTCATCCCAGTGCCATCATCCTTTGCCCCCAGTTCTGATGCCCCTACTGTCCCATTCCATGGCCTCTTTGCTAAGGCCAGGCTGTTTTCCTTCTCTTCCCTGTACATTTCTTAGTTCTTATTGTCCTGTATACTTCTGTCCTTGTATTGGTCCATATCTCTTCTAATCGATGGTTGTACCCTTTAAGACTTGGCATTAGATTCATGTCTTCTAAACATCTCTGCCTGAATAACCTCAGTGAGAATTTCTAATTCATTCAACAAATCCTTTTTTTAAAGATTTTATTTATTATTTTTGGAGATAGGGGAAGAGGGAGAGAGACATAGAGGGAGAGACACATCAATGTATGGTTGCCTTTCAGCTTCCTCCAGCTACAGACCTGGCTGGAGATCTGGCTTGCAAACTGGTTATGTTCCCTGGCTTGGAATCAAACCAGGAACCTTTGGATTTGCAGGCCAGTGCCTATCCACTGAGCCACCAGCCAGGTCATTCATCAAATCTTTATTGAATGCCTACTGTTTATTCTAGGTGTTTTTCCAAACTGGAAATATAACAGTGCACAGGACTGACATGGTTTCTACCCACAGAGACCTTAAATTCTAGTTCTTGGCCTTGTGATCTCTAAAGCATTTGAGCATAGACATACACACAGGGGTGATAGGCAAAACAATTAATAGCCTGTACAGTAACAGTATCCAATGAGAATGTAAGCCAGCCATGGGCACTGGAGTAGAGCCTTGAAGACTTCCTAACTGTGCCAGATGTTACCCCTTTAGTTGATCACTTGTAAAGAGGCACCAAGGGAGAGGTCAGGTGGCATCCATGAAGTTTATGGCAGTGGCTACTTACCAATTAGCGTAAAATATCCTTCAATATTTTACAATATTTACAATAGGTGTAGTCATACTAGTACATCCTGATTGAATGTCAACCTTGCATACACATACTGTACAGTTGATTTTCGTGATTCACAGAGTCCATGTTTCAAATTCAACTTTTTCCTAAAATGTATTTGTAACCACAAAATTAATACTCACAATGTTTTCTTGGTCATTTGCAGACATGTGCAGAGCATGGAAATTTTGTGTCTCTCAAAGCACACATTCCCAACTGAGGTCAAATGAGCAACATTCTGTCATCTTATTTCAGCAGTCACACGAGGTGTCCAGAAGTTAGAGATGGTAGGGGGCAATGCAGTGTACTGCAAGAAACTCCAACTATGGTGACATTTGCATGGGGTTTGTATTCCAGCTCTCACCCCTGTTAGTTGGGTGGCTTTAGGCAAATCACTTAATATTTCAGAACCTCATTTTCTCCTGGTAAAATAAGTAAAATAGTGTCCATAGGATGAGATGGTTTTAGAATTTAAGAGTATAATATATGTGAGATAGACACACATACATACTTTTCCCCTAGGAATAACTAACTGGTCAGTATTTATTACTTCAGTTTTTGAGGTGACTTTATAAATCATAACTACCATGAAGAACAAAAATAAATGGAAATAATCTTCTCTCCAAAACTATAGCGAAAGTTTCTTGAAGATCACCAGCATATGTTCAATATTATAGCCCCTATGTCATGACACAAGTTAATAGTACTATGTCCATAGTAGGCACTTGGCATCTCATGGGGGCATGGAGACTGCTGCCTTTTACCAAACCCCAGTTATGTTCAAGCTTGCACTTTTTCCAGAAGACAGTCTCAAAATAGGTCCAGAACATGGCCCAATGATTTATTTATTTTTTTTAAGATTATATTCATTATTTTTAGAGAGATGGGCAGGGAGGGAGGAAGAGAGGGAGAAAAACATCAATGTATGGTTGCCTTTTACCTGCCTCCAGCAGGGGACCTGACTGGAGACCTGGCTTGTAACCTGGTTATGTGCCTTGACTGGGAATCGAACCAATGACCCTTGGGCTTGCAGGCCAGTGCCAATCCACTGAGCTACACCTGTCAGGGCTGATTTATTTTTAATAAGAGCCACAAGTAAATCTGATGCTTAATAGAATTTAGGAAACATTGAACCAGAAAATCTCTAAGGTTCCTGGAAGCTCCTATATTCTATGTCTGATAATGGTCTTATATAGTGGTTCTCAACCTTGTCTATGCAATGGAATCACCAAGAAGCTCTTACTAATATTACTACTTGAGCTCTAGCCCTGACCAAGTGAATCAGAAGCTCTGGGAATGTAGCCCAGGTATTGGTCTTTTGAAAAGGTTCTGCAGATGATTTTGATATGATTCTGATATGGCATATATTATGAATTACTGGTAAAATTTGTAGTCTTTTTCAAAGATAAAACTAGACCACCAACTTACACCATACACCAGAATAAACTCAAGATGGATAAAGGATTTAAACATAAGCAGTGCCACCATAAAGGTCCTGGAGAGAAATATAGGCAGTAACATTTTTGATATCCTACACTGAAATATGTTTACTGATACTTCACCAAGGGCAAAGGAAATCAAAGAACAAATCAACAAATGGGAATATATCAAACTGAAACATTTCTGTTCAGTTAAAGTAAATACCAGCAAAATTCAAAGGGAACCAACTGTATGGGAAAACATATTTGCCAATGATACCTCAGACAAGGGTTTGATATCCAAAATATATAAAGAACTTCTGTGACTCAACACCAGGGAGACAGATCGCCCAATTCAAAAATGGGCAAAGGCCCTGAACAGACAACTCTCAGAGGAAGATATACAAAGGGCCCAGAGGCATATGAAAGAATGCTCAACATCACTAACCATCAGTGAGATGCAAATTAAAACCACAATAAGATACTACCTCACACCTGTCAGAATGGCCATCATCAACAAATCAACAAACAACAAGTGTTGGCAAGGATGTGGGGCAAAGGGAACCTTCATGCACTGTTGGTGGGAATGCAGGCTGGTGCAGCCACTGTGGAAAACAGTATGGGGTTTCCTTAAAAAACTAAAAATGGAACTGCCTTTTGATCCAGCAATTCCACTACTTGGGAGACACCCAAAGGACTCTGAAACACCAATTCAG
>PVIW01010775.1:26294-42006 GCA_004026585.1 Noctilio leporinus
CTGGAAACAGCCTAAGTGCCCATCAGTGGATGATTGGATCAAAAAACTTTGGTACATTTACACAATGGAATACTATACAGCAGAAAGAAAGAAGGAACTCCTACCCTTTGCAACAACATGGATGGAACTGGAGAGTATTATGCTTAGTGAAATAAGCCAGTCAGTGAAGGACAAATACCATATGATCTCACCCATTACAAGACAATAATGAACAAAAATAACAACAAGCAAAACAGAACCAAATATATGAATACAGTGAATAGGCCTTCAGTAGTCAGGGGGAAGGGGGAAGGGGGGAGGGGGGAGGCAGAGGCAAGGAAGGGGAGCAGCTTAGATAAGAACCTAGTAGAAAGGAACCATGGACATGGACAACAGGTGGGATTGACTTTGGGGGGAATGGGTGGGTGGGGAGGGGGACAAAGGGGAGCAAAAAGGGGATGGATGTAATACAACAACAATAACATTTTTAAAAATTTGTAGTCTTTTTCAGATGACAGTTTCTTTATGACAGAGTGACTCATACAATGACAGACCGTTTTGGGATATATTGAGCAATCACAGGAGTCCTTTCCCAGATCCCCTCAAATCATTCTGCATGGGTAGCCACTTTTTAAGCCTATATGTATTTAAGGGTGTCCCGTAATCTTTTAATGACCAACTATTCCCCATAATTGACTGAATACATATTGATTTTGGTACTCTTAGACCTTGACACATAGTATGTTCTCCATAAATATTTTTAACTAGATGAACAGCTGGGTTGTAGCCTAGAATGACCCTGGTAAAGTAAGTAGACAGTCCCTTTAAATGAAACCCTAATTTTCTGGTTCCGAAAACTTAGCCTGCACCCAAAGAGTTACCCTCTGTTTAGAGCAACCTGGACAGGAAAAAAGCCAAAATAATAGGAACCACTGCAGGAGAATTGTTTTTCCACAGAGCTTCTTGAAGTATAGTGCTTGGCAGATGGTAGGAACAACATTTGCTGAATTGATTAAGTAATACATTATTAACCTTAGCAATCAGCTCTTTTTTTTCTGTGCTGCTCTGTGCTCAGTACTAGGGGGAGACATAGTGATGTAAAATGTCATCTACAACCTGGTTGGGAAAAAGAGCAATGGCCATGAGGATTAACAAGGAGTACTGTAGAAAACCCAGAACGGGGAATGGAGGAGTTGGGAAAGGATTCAGGATCAAGATAGAATTTGAGCTGGGCTTTAGAAATGTCATTTAGCTGAGCAAAAGGGACACTGGAGGCCATGAATGGCGGGGATGGTGAAGAGACCATTATGAGGTAGGCACAGAAGAGCTCAGTGTGTCCAGGGCGCTGTGGGCAGAACCATCTGACTAGGCAATTGATGGGGATCATGGGTGGTTTATGGGAGACCTTGAAGGCTGGAAAGAGGGAGGACATGTTCACTTCTAGGAAGTTCCAAGTGAAGGAAGGAAGGTCACCTGGGTCCCATATTAGTGGGCCCATGAAACCAGGATAGCTTTCCATTATCTCAGGCTTCCACAGTGCTTGCTATGGGAATTGCTTATAAATAGGCTCAGATGTGAAAGACAGTGAGCCAGCAGAAAGAAGAATCAAGGCTGTCAAAACTTCAGGAACCTGAGCTTCATCTTCTTAAAATTCTTTCATAGTTATCAAAGTAGGTCTCTATTATGCACTAAAATATTTGGCCATATACTTGACTTTGGCCAAGACATAAATGAATACAACACTAAAATCTGTAGTAATAGAGCCACCATATTTTACAATGGCCAAAGTATCACCAGTTGCCAAATTAAATTCCGAAGGAGAGGCAGGCTCTTCTATTGCTTATTCTAACTAGCTACTGGCTTCATATTTGTTTCAAGGGGCTTGCAGTGGCCCCAGAGTTATTTAGCAATTCTAGTCTCATGTTTCAAGCCAGAATTCATTTTAGCCAGAAAAGTTGCCTGTTTCGAAATGAAACAGCTGCTTGAAGAAAATGGGTCAGTGAAGAGCTCAGATGTCTCATCTATAGGTTCTCAATTAATCTATGCTTAATGGGTTAGGACATTTTGAAAAAAATAAATTCCTGGGCTCCATCCCCTTAGAGATTGTGATTTTTTAAGTCTGGCATAGGCTTAGGACTCTGTATTTTAACAATCATTCCCTAACAATTCTTGTCACCACAAAGGTTTTATAAACAGGGGGTGACTATATGCTAATGAGTTAGTGCTGGGGTAGGCAAATATTTTCCGGTAAGGGCCATATTATTTTAAGCTTTGTAGGCCATACATGATAGCACAAGAGCAGCCATTGGCAATATGTAAATGAAGAGTATGACTGTGTCCCAATAAAGCTTTATTTATAAAAACAGGTGGTGTGCAGGATTTGGCCCACACAGTCTGCTGGCCCCTGAATTGTGTTTATTACTCATCCCTCATACAACATTTGTAGTTTGACCAGTGTCTTCCCAATTCTCAATATTTTAATTCAAATGAGTGACCTCAGTATTAAGGACCTCAGGCCCCATAGCTGAACTTTGAATATGACCTGGGACAGGGTAACCTTTGAGAGCCCCATATATCCACACAGCAAGGCAGGTGTCACTGTCCCAAAGCATAAGGCTAGGTGTGACTTTGTGACATGTAGCAAAGAATGACTGGCAATGAGTGAGTGACCATCAGCAATCAAGGCTGAAAAGTAAGGTTAGGATAGAGTCTTAGAGACCAGTAGGGCAAGGGTCAGTGAGGAATGGGTGAAAACAAGCAAAAAATAGCTCTATTATAGACACCAATAATGATTATAATCCCTGAAATTATTGGCAATCCCACTGACTCCTTCATGATTTTATTCTGATATACCTGAATTTCTGGTGGTATCTTGAGGACAGGATCTAACCTTGGACTTTTTTGACAAGGATAGCAAGGAGGCTGTCCTCTCCATGTAGGTACATACATGAAAGGATACCAGATGGGGTTCTTCATATGTTTGAATCTATTCTATAGGACCAAAGTAGAACTAGGACCAGTGGTTGAAAGATCAGGAATGGACTTTCAGCTTTGGTCTGCTGTGAGGAACAGTCACTAATCCAAGGCTCAGGAAATCTGGGTTCCAGTTTTGGCTCCACTATGAAATTATTGTGATACCTTTGAGTAAACTATATCTTTTTTTAATAAATGAAATTTTTAAAAGATTTTATTCATTACTTTCAGAGAGAGAAGGGCAGGGAGGGAGGAAGAAAGGGAGAGAAGCATCAATGTATGATTGCCTTTCATCTGCTTCCAGCTAAGGACCTGGCTTGGAGACCTGGCTTGCAACCTGGTTATGTACCCTGACTGGGGAATCAACCAGTGACCTTTGGGTTCACAGGCCAGCACCAATCCACTGAGTCACACCAGCCATGGCTGAGTAAACCATATCTTATTTCCAGGCCTCCATTTCAAGTGTAAAAATGAAAGGCAGACTGCATGGCCCATTTAGTTCTATAGAAATGCCTCATTCCACACTGTATATGAGGGCATCCCATGACAGATGGCCACAGAAGGGAAAGTGTTTGTCAGGTAGAACAAGATTTTACTTGCCTCACATCTGTTAAACCCATGGAATCTAACATCTACCTGAACATAGCTGCAGACTTTCTGTCTTTCCCCTTCCTTGTGCTCCTGCCATAGCCTGTAGGATTCAAGCACTAAAATGTGCAACACACAAAGGCATTTCTCGACTCCCATGCAAAATCAATTCTCTAATCTCTGCAATGACCTCCAGCCCTTGATTTCATTGTGCTATATCATCTGCAGCCAACAAATTATCCCTGTGGCTCAGGATAAGATGTCCAAAGTTCCTTTAGTTCAGTGGTTTCCAACCTTAGCTGCATTTTGAAATCATTAGAAGCTTAAATACCAATACCTAGGACCCATCCCCAGGAATTCAATGTAATTGGTTTGAAGTGGGGACTGGTCATCAAATTTTAAAAACTCCTGTAGCATTTCTGGCATGCATCCAGGACTGAGACCCACTGAGGTTTTGCTGGACTCAAGTTAAATAGGTGACTTTCTGCAATCTGCCCTGTGTCGGGAATGAGATTATTGGCTGTGGAAGAGAACACAGCTGGGACCAGGTCCCCTAACCTGATGCAGAAGCTGTTGTGTCATTATGTTAGGGTCCTGCCCGCCCGAGGCTGATCTGGTAAATGAATCTCAACCACAGCATTAATAGCAGAAAATAGCTTAATGTATGGCCTTCTGAGATGGCAGAGACCTTCAGTCATTAACATAAAGAAATGCTAGACTGTAGGTCTTGAAGGCTTCATGACAAGGCTGGTAGGGGAAGGTGGTTTGAAAGAGCCCTAACTTGATTTCTCCCAGTCTCCCTCCTCTCAGAAAATGACAACCTTGTTTTTCCTGTTGACTCCTCTCTTTTTTCATTTCCTATATCCAATTCATCAACATACTGTCTTGGTTCTATCTTCAGAATACATCAAGAATTTACTCACTTTTCATCATCTCCATTATTACCATCCTAGCCCAAGCTGCCATTGTATTTTAACTGTATCATTATGGCCTCCCTACTCTGGCATCACATTTCTACACTGTTTTCCACAAAGAAGCCAGAGGAATCCTTTTATGAATAAAATGCAAGTCTGACCCTATCTGCTCAAAACCATCAGATGACGAAAGATCCAAAATTCTTGCCATGGGTTACAAGGACCTACATGACCAAGCCCCACACTGCCACTGTAAGCACTACCCCTGTGACCCATCCTCAATCATTCTGTTACATCACACTGGGCTCCCCTGCTGTTCCTCATGAATCCCACTTAAACTACCTGGAAACTTTTATAGTTGTTTCTGCCTGAAAGGCTCTTTCTCCAGATAGCCTCATTTTCTTAAGGTTTCCCCTTGAATGTCATCTCCTCAGACAGTCTGTCTAAATGAACATCCCTATTACTTCCACCCTCACTTATTCTCTTGTGGCATCCCTTACCCTGCTCAGCTTGTCCTCATAGTCCTTATTTGCTATTTAAATGATATTTGTTTATTGTTTGCCTGTCCCTGCTAGAATGGATGTTCCTTTCATCCAGGGAGTTTTGTCTTACTTACCACTGAATCCTTCATCATGTGCCTAGAACAGTTCTTGGCACATGAAGGCCTTCCCTAAATTTGGCACACGAATGACTTCATGCCTCCAAAGACATGACTCCTGCATTTCCTACAACCCAAGGAGCACCCAGAAAAGACTGTTTCAGCATTTGCTAATCATGCTTCCTGCTAAATTTGTGGGACAACTTTCAAGAACTAGAGAGACTAGTTGATTCTATGAGCACTTCATATAGAATTGGATAAATGAAGTGGTAGAGTCCAAAACTAGAAAGCCAGGACACCTGGGTAATTCCCCAATGTCTCTGTTCCCAAATAGTGTATAAATTGCAGTTTAATCATTTTGGAGTGCTAGGCACCCTTTCTCCCATGCCTAAAATAGTATTTCCTACAAGCTGCCTTCCTAGGAGCAGGGCATAGCTGTGAGATTAATAAAATCAATAAAAATTACCATGTAGGTATATATCTCACAGTAAGAAAACCAAATATATAAAAATTTATTGTGTGTTATTATTTTGCAAACTCCCTTAGACCTAAAGCATTAATAAAGGGATTCAGTTTACCCAAATTTGGTTCATGCCCAGGTTTTTCAGAACACACCAATTCCAGGGTGGGGCAAAAGTAAGTTTACAATTGTTTGGATGGAAAATATTCTAATACAATAATTTTAAATGATAATACAAGAATAAACTGTGTTTTTCATACTCACAACTGTAAATCTACTTTTTCCCCATACTGTGTAAGGAAGCACTTAGCATACTGCCTTGCACCTAGTTGGGGATCAGTACTTATTTATTGACTTATTGGTCAGTAAGGGAAAGTGTACTAATCCTGAGACATCTTAACTCTGGTGTGGCAAAAGTCAGGTTTTCCTCAGGAATGGAGAACTCACTAGCCCTCTGTTCTTTTTCCAGTCCCCCAAATCTGCTTTCATCAGTGCTGCAAAGAAGGCCAAGCTGAGATCCAATCCTGCGAAAGTCCGATTTTCTGAGCAGGTAGCAGTTGGAGACACAGATGCAGTAAGTGTAGCTTCCACTCTTTCCTCACCCCTTGGTTGGCCAGAATCAGTCCAGCTGTTGAGGTCTCACTCTGGGGCAGTGCTCATACTCATATGCTGCTCCCCAGAGTGGACAGCATTACGAAGGGATTTAAGGGGGAGACCTCGAGACTCTGGGTGGATAGCAAGTGAGGCGTGTGTGTCATTCAGAGAGGCCCTGGGCATCGTGGGGAGAAATAATATGTTATCAAGATCCTCATGCTGCTTAGAGAAATTTCATCTCTAGCACAGTAGCTTACACTCAAAACAAGTGCTCCACAACATCTTTTGGTTACTTGATAAAAATGGGAATGAAATAGTAACTTTCCGAATATCTGGAGAAAGAGTGGCTGATGAGGTTGAGGTCTCTTCATATTGAAGTGATCCTGGAACTCCACGTCTTGAGTGAAGAAGAGTGTGCAGTGAAAGATGAAGCAGATTAGGGGAAATGATACAGACTCTCATTAAGTCACAAAGCTTTTTATTAGGCACCTGCTGTGCTCCCAGCACCACAAGGGATGTGAAATAAACACCTGTTTCCTAGCACTGGATACATTTCAGTGATGTTGAGGGGCAAGTGGTTCAGATTGAGACTGTATAGGATGCCCCACTGAGTGGTATGGTTTCGAGGAGCAGGTGATGCTTGGCAGCTCATGCTATGTACCACACAATTTGGAAGGTCATGGCCTACCCACAGTCTTTCTTATGTGGGGTTTACGTGAGCTGAGATGTCTGCTACAGATAGGCAAATGAGAATAGGTGGGTGGAGATCAGAAAGATGTGTGGTAAGCAATCATGAGTTATGACCAGAGTTTCCACAGAATTTGCAGATGTTGGTGATATCTTCTTGGGGTGGGGATGGGGATAGGGGAGAGGATAGCCAGAGATACCAGCCACCTGTGTGCTTTTGTAGGCTGCCACGTGCTAGGCTTTCAGGAGGCCCACAGCATTTATGTACTGAGGCATAGCTGCAGTTGAGAGAAACTAGGAGACCAAGACTGAATGGAAAAATCAGTGCGTCAGAGGCACTTAAAAGAAGGAATAGAAGCACAGGCGCCTTTCATCTCCATTTGCCTGACTCTTCTTACCAAACTCAGCCCAGGCCCTTCTCCATTCCTATTGGAGGAAGGCTATAAAGCACAAGGGACTATAACTACAGAGCCCCAGTGGTAAGATGTCTGAATAATTGGTGGTTGGGCTTTACATCAGTCCTAACAGAAGAAGTTGAAGAGAAGCAGGGGTTGGTGAGGAGAGAGGAAAGAGAACAAACAGTATGGAGTTCCAGCAGATCAGGAAGAAGCAGACCCTGAGGTTCCAGTCACTAAGGTTCCAGTCACATTTATATCCTGAGCACTTGAAGATCCAAAGGAAATGTGACTTGATTTTGTAAAGTACAGATAGGTGCAACCTATTGAATCTCAGCATTATAGAGTAATCAACCAAGGCCAGGCCAGTCTTTAAGTAAAGAGTTTCCCTCCTTCCTCTCCCTTAGCTTATTCCCCTCCTTTTTCTTCCCTTCTCTTCCTCTGTCTTCCACTCTTCCTTCCCCATTCTTCCCTTCCTCCACCATGACTTTTTCCCCCATACATATGTCTCAGCTAGCCACATGCAGAATCAGGCCCCACTCTAGACCAGTCTGAATGCAAATACCCCAGAGTAGCTGAGACCCCCCCCCCCCAGGTTATTTCTGTTACTCCTGGACAGGCCACCAGGTGTGGTATGAGGCTCTTATCTGCAAGGGCAGATATCAATCTCCCCATTCTAGTTGTGCTTAGGGATTATATGATGTCACAGTGGCATACCACCACCATCACCACCACCACTGCCATCAGTGTGGACCATATGCCTTACCATTGGTTGAGACCTGGGGGAGTCCATGTCTATCATCTTTTTCCCTTCATGTTCCAGTGCTTTATTAAGCAGCCAGAGCAAAAATAAGTCCTGTGGGTAGTCCTTTCCAATTCTATTTTAAACAAAATCAATTAAGTAATTATCTAACTCCAACCCAGTATGCTAAATAAAACCTTCCACCACTGAGTGTCATCAGCCTGGGGATCTGAGGCCTCTGGACTTGGCAGGAGCAAGGTACTCGTGATCAGGGAGAGAACCAGGTAGTCACATTTTTTTCAACTTTATAACCCATCACTTCCCACCATGGCTTGACTCCTGCCCCCTCTACCGCCAACTATACCCCAATTCAGGAGGACTTTACTTTTTCATGTTTTCATACTTGGTCTGTGACAGTCCCTAGATCTCTACTATTCTCTCTCATTGCCTCCTAATAGTCCACACCCACCATCTTCTTCAAAATAAAAGTCCAATTCACCTCATCTAGGGAAACTTAACACCTGTTGGTTTGTTTTGGTTTTATAATCATTCTCTAATGGATGTGTGTGTGTGTGTGTGTGTGTGTGTGTGTGTGCGTGTGCATATGCACACACACCAAGTCACTACAACAAGAGTGTACAATGAAAGTCAGGTCTTCTGTTTTTTTCCCCATACCCACCATGGGGGTGAGCACAGTTCAAGGCATATAGTAGAGGCCCAATGAATATTTACTGAATTAAGGAATCTGACCATCTTATGCAGATTTTTTAGTTCCTGGAAAACTGATGATGTTGGCTGTGGAAATTGTTGGATTCTTGTGATAAGTCTAATCATTCAAATAACCACATATCAAGCATCTACTACTCATATATTCAGCAGTAATTTATTGAGCCCCATCTGTGTTCCAGGGACTCTGCTCAATGTTATGACTATAAAGATTAAATAGGACATGGTTATTGTGTTCTGAGTTCACTGTTCAATTTTGAAATACAATCTTTTTTAAAAAAACATATAAGAAGATCCCTGAGAGAAGTGTGTATAAGTTGCTGGTTGCACACATGGGAACACCAGGTTCAAGGACCTGGCAATACTAGACAGTTTTCCAGAATTCATATTTAGGCTGGATTTTAAAGGCTAAGTAGAAGTTTGCCAAGAAAGGAAAGAGGAAGACAGAGGCAATAATTTCTATTTTACAAGTATTTGTTGATAATTTAACATGTACCACTCTATAAAGAAAGAAATGCCTGAGCCAGGAAAACTTTTGCTAAGGAATAATCAGGTATTCACAAATGGGCTTTGTCAGTAGTTCTCAATCAGGGTCAGTAGTGTCCACTTTCAGAGAACTTTTGGAAATTTCTGAGGGTTTTTTTTGTTTGTTTGTTATTCCCATGGCTTCACATGTTATTAGCATTTAGTGTCTCAGGGTCAGAGATACTAAGTGCCCTGCAGAGACTGAGAAAGTCCCTGAATGATGACTTGTCAGAGGTACAGAGGCATGAAAGAACAGCATGGGTACCTGGAATGGCAAGACATGATTCCGAGGGAGTAGGCAGGTGCCAGGTCATGAAGGGCCTAGGATGCTACAGGGGAGGGGGAATGGTAAAGCAAAGGCATAGATGGGGAAGTGAACTCAGTATTTGAAGGTCCTGGTGGAAAGGGAGGTGTCAGGAGATAGAAGTGAGGTAGGCTCCTAAAGAGGCATCCCATCAGCCCTTTAGTGTGTGGTGGTCTCTGTGGGCCAAACAGCACTCTAAGCTCTGGAGTTTTGAGCCACAGTAGAATGTGAGTGTGCTGTGACATCAAATGTTGACCTTTTTTTAAAAAAAAGATTTTATTTATATTTAGAGAGAGAGAGAAGAACATTGGTTGGTTGCTGGTTGCCTTTCACACACCTCCAACTGAGGACCTGATCCACAATCCAGACATATGTCCTGATCAAGAATCAAACCAGCCCTGGCTGGTGGCACAGTGGATAAGGTGCCAGCCTGCAAACCCAAAGGTTGCTGGTTCGATTCCCAGCCAGGGCAACATAACTAGGTTGCAAGCCATGTCTCCAGCCAGGTCTGAAGCTGGAGGCAGGTGAAAGGCAACCATACATTGATGTTTCTCTCCCTCTCTTCCTATCTCCCTTCCCCTCTCTTTGAAAACTAATAAATAAAATGTTAAAAAAGAAAAAAAGAATCAAACCAGTGGCATTTTGGTTTGTAGGATGACACCCAGCCCACTGAGCCACACCAGTCATGCCTGAAATGGTGAACTTTTGACATGGCTCAATGGCTTGGAGAATTTGGTTTTGGTGTCCATGTAACATTAGTGATCTGCTCTTTCCTGCTCCTTTATCTTTTCATACCTTTGACTCCCTGTCTACTTCACGTACTCCTTTCTACACTTCTCCTCTGGTTTCTTTCCTTCTTCTAAATTAGACCTTCTCTTTGTACTTTCCTTGTCTATTCACAGAAAATGATGAAGAAAGAAGCTCTTCTCCTTATCCCCAATGTCCTGAAGGTCTTCTTAGAAAATGGGCAGATTAAGTCATTCACATTTGATGGCCGGACTACTGTTAAGGTATATACAGACTCTACTGTCAGGTCAGCATTGCCCTCTCCAGAGCACAAACAATTGCTGGTCTCGTGGTTGGTTTTTCTGAGTCTGTACAGAATTGTTCACTGCCAGAGCAAGGTGGCCCTTTGAACTCCTGCTGCCATGAGCACCTGGATATAAAAACACACAATCATCAGATGATGGGGGAGGGGGATATTCTCTCCCCCTGTAACTGTGTGCTAGTGATTGTAAATGTGTATGCATGCCAGACATGTGTATGTGCATGCATAAATGCATATGTGTGTGCATGCACATGTCCACACACATCTACTAGTGAACTGATTTGTATTGGTGTTATACTGGGTCCTTCAAGACTCAGGAGCTAAGGAGTATGAAGATCATTAAACCACTTATGAAGCAAAAATGATTTATACTGATACACTAACATCTACACAAGTTTACACAAAACCCAACAAACAATCTCTCTGGAGATTAGCTTAGCCACTCCTTGCTTTTTAAATAACAAGCAGATCTTATGCACTGAACCAAGATTTGAAAATCCAGGAACAGCCCCTTTGACTATTCTTTTTACAAGAAGAACAATTACTGAGCTGTGATTCTTAAAGGCTCAACCAGGTGTCTAAAAATTGTAAGTTTCCTTGGTCCTGAGGAGGAGAGATGATGATACAATTAACCCCCAAGGTTCAACTCTGCTCTGGGACAGAAATGTCTGCTCCTGCTTCTTCTCTTAAGAAGAAGACTGCCATTTCCATCATGAATATTTCCATGTAACCAGAGCTTCCCAGACTGATGGTTGGCTACAGTGCTGCCCAGACTAATGGTGGCACAATGCCTGCCCAGAAAACCCACCTTGGCTAAAAGGCATTCTGAGGTACCTGTGTGGAGGCTAAGACAACCCTATAAATCAAGAAAGCCCTAGGCCACAGGAATCTTTCCCTAAGAGATACTTGGAATTGGCTTTGCCAGTAGGTCTTAGCCAGGGTTGATACTACCCTCTCCCAGACAGCTTTTGTGGATGTCTGAAGCAATTGAGGGTTATCCCTATGGATGCTACTGGCATTTAGACTCTTAGGATCAGAGATGTTAAGTGCCCTCAAGAAAGTGAGACAGTCTCTGAATTATGGAGAATTCCATCCAAAGTGCAAGTAGCACTCTATTTGCAAAACACTGAGCCTACCCTGTGTTGATCGAACCAAGAGTTTCTTTGAAAGATGCAGGCCTGGGAGGGTCCCCTGTGGGATCTAGGAGCAAAACACACTCCTTCGTGTGCCCTGGGATAATCTCTTGGCTATTGAATGTCTCAGCCTGTGTGAGGGGCATTGAATTGGAACTAGGTCACCCGGGAGTATCCAGATGTCCCAGTTGTGGATATCTCCTTGTGTAAGGATCCACCTCCTTCGTGTTGATTCATGAGTTGGTATATTAATCTTAGATCAGTCCCCACACTGGAGTCTTTACTCCTCTCTTTCCCCTTGGAACCTTCTCCAAGTGTTCTCCCACCTTACAACATTACCACCATTGTGACTTTCAGGTAGCCCCAGCCTTCTACAACAACAGTGATCCCTGGCTTGTGGTCTCGCTTTGACTTTAGAAGGGGTATACTGGCTATTCATTGGAACTTGGACAGGCTGTTAAGCCACTTGTCCCAGAGAGGTACCTGAGTGAATTGACAGCCTGGCATGAGGGCTGTTAAACTTGTAACAACAGTTGGCAGTCATCAGCTTGGCCAGCCACAATCCCAATGCAGCTGAACTGCAAAGAAAACCTCATTTGTTTCTGCCAGAGCTCCAGAAACACTGGTACCTCTTTGACTACTTGGATAACACAAAGAGATAATCTCAAGTACCCACCAATTTCCAGCTGAGTATTTGAATGTATCACTGTCTTTTTCATGTTCACTGAGGGGCTTTTTGGCAGCCCTGGCTATAAGGGAGCTTCACAATCTGAAGCCTGTGTCTTCCCAGCCTTTGGGGGCTGAGTGATGCTGACTTCAAACACACAGCCTGAATCCCAGGGTGGACTGAAGTCAAAGCAAATAGATGTCAGAAGTCTCAAACTGACACCTGGCCAACCCCCACAAATATGTTTCCAGACACCCTAATATTAAAAGTAGGGCAGCAGAGCAGACAGAGCCCAGAAGTAGTCAGATTTATGACTGTACACAAGGCACATGACATAGTTCCTGTGTGTGAGCACATTTTTCAAGCTGCTAAATTGATTATCTCTAAAAGCCAGGTACCATCCAAAATGAACATTTTGCCAGTAACTCAGGTCATTCAATTTAGATTTTGAATCCAGCAAGTTGACTTTTTAATCATATAACTGTAGCTTTTGCTCTTTTTAATTCCTAAATAAAGAGTTGAGGGAAAAACCAGAGTGAACATTCTTACGAGAAGGTAAGGCACTTTTACATCAGAATGCCTGACACTTAGTAAGCACTCAGGAAATAATTGTTGAAAGGAGAAAGAGGAAAGGAGGGTCAGAAGTTTCCTTCTTTTGCTATACACCTGGCTAGGCCAAATGCAGAAACACTTCTCTCCACCCCCTGCACCATTGGTGTTCCCCAGGGCCCAGGCCTCTAAATAGCATCCTGGAACACAATGTCTAGACCACCATAAAGGCTGGTGTATGTCTGGCCCATTTTCCCTGCCTTAGCCTTCTCCCCAAGACTATCTTGGTATTCAGTTACACTCACCCATGTGTGGTACTTAGAGCAACTTAGAGCTGGAACAGAGCTCCCTTTCAAGGATTCTTTTTTCTTCCACAGGATGTGATGGTGACGTTACAGGACCGTCTTTCCCTGAGGTACATTGAGCACTTTGCTCTTGTCCTTGAGTATGCTGGGCCAGAACAGAACCACAAATTCCTGCTTCTCCAGGAAAAGCAGCCTCTGGCTTATGTAAGTAACTCTTTTATCCTGGCTTGATAGCTTTGCATTTGGCCTCTACTAGAGAAGAGGACCCCAGGCACTCTCTTTCTGAAAAATTCCTAATGATGTATTTGGTCCATGCCCAGAAGTTACAGTTCTTTTATTTAAGATTTTAAAAATATTTTTTTAATTTATTTTTAGAGAGAGGGAAAGGGAGGGAGAAACAGAGGGAGAGAAACATCAAGGTGTGGTTGCCTTCTTGCACACAGCCAGCTGGAGACCTGGCCCATAACCCACTCATGTGCCCTGACTGGAAATTGAACCAGTGACAGCATAGAATCCACTGAGCCACACCAGCCAGGGTCAGAAGTTATAGTTCTCAGTTGAAATCTCTACTTCCACCTCCAGAGGACTTTTGATGATGTTCCTTGTAACATTACAAGGTCATGAATATTGTTAGTTCTGGTCTCTATGGGGAAAATGTGAGGTGGTAATTTACTGCATGGCTCCTGGAATGCTGAGCTGAAGAACATTATCAACACCCCTATCTCCTGGCAGCTGTGCCTGCTAGACTTTACTGCCTCCAAGAGGAAATTTGGCCTTCATTTGAAGGCTGTAATGAAAGGGTCAACAAAGGAGTTTAGTGAGACCAGTGAGGCCAAGACAAGTGTGGGATGGGAATGGGTTGAGTGGGGCCAAGCATGGGCAGTATGTCACCCATGTCAACTTCCAAGGCAGAATAGGAGACAGCATCATATCACCTTAGTCTTTGCCATATGGTAAAAGGCTGGGGAAATCCAGGATGGCTGCATATATAGTATTTCACCAACAGTAAAGTATCAGGAAGAACCAAAGAAGCAACCAGGGCCAATCAAACTTCCCAGAGAAGGAGAAAAGGAGTTGGAGGACAGTTGGGAAAAAAATGGCTAAATGAAAGTGAAACAAAAACCAGAATCAAATGCAAAAATGGAATTATTTTGGAAAGAAAATTTCTTCAAGTTTAACTCTCAGCCAAATGCAATATAGGGACTCACAAATTCCCACCTATGAAGGGAAGGTTGTGGGTGTCCTGCTTGCTGGTAGGTCTAAATGCCTCCCTATCCCTCAAGAGGTCTTTCGAATACAATTGGTCTCTTGTTTCAAATAGTTGAAAAAAATTTTAAACTTTTTTTAATTGAAAAAATGAAATATATGTAAGAATAGAAGGAATTGTATAAGGAATCCTTTTTTACCCAGTGCCAGCTTTAGCAGTTACTATTTTATATTGCCCATTTGTTTCATCTATATCCCCAAATGTGACTTTAAATATTTAATTTATCTTCAAATCAGCTGGGCCCCTCTGCAAGCTGAAGGGATTAGTCCCTTACCACCCACTCCCACCAAAAATAAGAGAGAAATTCCCAGGAGCCCACTCTCTGACCTAGTATCTGGGGCCTTAGACCCAGTTGTTGATAAAGGCCAGGTTCTGCATCAGTGGTTCAAAAATTCTAGTTACTTGGGTCAGAAAGGCAGAAAAGAAGGGTGGTTCCTCATCACTTTTCTCTAAAAGTAATTGGAATTGGCCAGGTAGGAGATAACACCCTTGCTCTGCCCCAAGCCCCACCTTGAGGGGCCACCAACCTGGCTCCTACTAGCACAGCCATTGATTCCCAGATCTCTTTGCCTCCCACCTCTCATCTCTGGGATTCAGGTGGTGCAGCGGACACACTATCATGGAATGAAATGCCTCTTCCGAATAAGCTTCTTTCCCAAAGACCCTGTGGAGCTGCTGCGTCGGGATCCTGCTGCTTTTGAGTACCTGTACATCCAGGTAGAGTCTGATTTGAGATACACAGAGAAACAGACCAATGGACCAAAATGTAGATAGCCTGTTCTGGCATCACAATGAAGTCCGTATGTAAGTTTTTCCAACCTCTAGGTAGCTATGAAGGCACTTTCCTTTTCTGCTACCATTATAGAACATGGCCAAGTTGATTGGCCTGGTGATCAAAGCTGGCTGTGTCTTAAGGTCCTGTCGTTTGTTTAGGTAGATCTCATCTATGTTCAAGAGGAAGCAGCACCAATAACTATGGCACCATCACAGGATCTTTTTTTTTTTTTTTTTTCCTTTTAATTTTATTGTTGTTGTATTACATCCATCCCTTTTTTTCTCCCCTCTGTCCCCCTCCCCTCCCATCCTTTCCCCCCAAAGTCAATCCCACCTGTTGTCCATGTCCATGGTTCCTTTATACTAGGTTCTTATCTAAGCTGCTCCCCTTCTTTGCCTCTGCCTCCCCCCTCCCCCCTACTCCTTTCCTCCTGACCACTGCAGGCCTATTCCTTGTATTCATACACTTGGTTCTGTTTTGCTT
>PVIW01010776.1:0-41903 GCA_004026585.1 Noctilio leporinus
AGGCAGAGGCAAAGAAGGGGAGCAGCTTAGACAAGAACCTAGTATAAAGGAACCATGGACATGGACAACAGGTGGGATTGACTTTGGGGGGAAAGGGTGGGTGGGGAGGGGGACAGAGGGGAGCAAAAAAGGGATGGATGTAATACAACAACAATAAAATTAAAAGAAGAAAAAAAAAAAATAAAGAAGTTTATATCCTTAAGTCTACATATAGCTCCTGAGTCTGGAAGCTCAGAAGTCTTTTCAACACTTAGGACCAGATCATCCCGGCACTCATGAAAAGAGTTGTTGGTTGAACAACACTGTGAATGCCCGGCATGCATGTGAATGCATTTTTTAAATGGTTGTCCTATCTTACATGAATCTCAATTTTTTAAATGTGGGGCGCTGGTGGGGTGGGGGCATATAGGAACACATACTACCAGAGCAATGAAAATGTAGGTTTGTTTGTTGTTTCGCTTGTTCTAGTTGTCTGGCACTCTAGATAATCAAAGCAGAAAATTGTTTAGGGTTTTAACTTTGAAAGAATGAAGACAGAAAGGGAGATAACTTTTTTTATCCTCACCAGAGGATATGTTTATTGATTTTAGAGAAAGGAAGAGAGAAAGAGAGATTTATCTATGTGAGAGGAACATTAATCAGTTACTTCCCACACACCCCAGTGTTTGACCAGGAGTCAAACTCACAATCTAGGTATGTGCCTTGGACCAGGGATCGAACCTGCAACCTTTTTTGGGATATGGGATGATGCTCCAACCAACTGAGCCACCTGGCCAAGGCAAGGCAAATAACTCTTTACAAATAGTAAAACAGCTGTAATCCAAAAAAATTTTAAAGGCCAATTTGACATGGCTCATCAGATAGCTTCAAACTAGAGGTCCAGGAGCAGCCATTGCTTCATTACCTCCTCTGTAATGTCTCCGGGAGCCTAAACAGTCACAATCCGCCCCCACCCTGAGGAACCAAGAGTGGCAGTACATGGCTTACCACCCCATCACACTCATAGACCAAGAGGGCAATTTCGGAGCCAGACAGAGCCCTGAGGCAAGTGTCAACCCCACAGAGGCATCTCTAGCAGACCATGAAGGCTATCCCACAGATGCACTCCCTGGATGTTTGATGCCAAATACTAGAAGAAAGTCTGCTGGTAAAGGCAGGAGCCATAGGTTCTGAGGCCAAACACCAGAGTCTCCATCATGGTGGAGCCCCAAAGCAAGGATTCACAACTGCTCAATTCTATAGTCTCGCCTACTAGGTATTGTTCTGATGATGTCACCAGAGCTGCTCTTGAAGTCATGGGATGATGACCTTATTCAGACCGTTTTACAAGATCTGACATGGTAACCTGAAACAACATTCTGGCTCCTGAAAAATAATCTGGGGAGGAGTCTGTCCCTTGAAACCAGGAAGAATCTAATTTACATATAAGTGCCATAAAAGGAAACACCGAAAGGATCTGGGCTACTCCTTGCTTCCCTGCCAAAGGCTAGTAGGGCTACTCTTTGATGTTGTTTCTAGGGCAGCACATTCCTCATCCTCCTCTACAACCTCAGCTACTGACACTGGAAAAGTGAAATATTTCTTTCCCGTTCTTCTGCATCCAAATGACAAGTTCTTGCTGACAAGACAAAATGGAACTCTGGTGGGGGTAAAGGGGGGGGGGGTGCCTGAGGAAGCTTTTACTTGCATATAAAAGCGCCAAGCTCAAAAGCAGTGGTCCTTAGCACTGGCCCTCCTCCATCCTCCTGCCTGTTTACCAACATGGTACCAGGATCTGTGACATAAAATGACAAAAAATGAAGCATGCTAAGAAGGGCTAAACAACCAGGAGCTTCTTATCTTCAGACTTCTTGTTCTATTAGAAAAATAACACTTTAAGCCCTGGCTGGTAGCACAGTGGATAAGGCACTGGCCTGCGAACCCAAAGGTCACAGGTTCGATTCCCCAGCCAGGGCACATAACAAGGTTGCAAACCAGGCCTCCAGTCAGGTCTGTAGCTGGAGGCAGGTGAAAAGCAACCATACATTGATGTCTCTCTCCTTCTCTGCCTCTCTCCCTTCCCCTCTTTCTAAAAATAATGAAATAAAATCTTTAAAAAAAAAAGAAAAGAAAAATAACACTTTAGCTAGGTATGTTTACTTGCAGTTTTCCTAACTGATAATACTGTATATATAAAACTAATAACAAATCTTTATAGATTTATAATTTCCTTAAGTCTATTTTTAGCAAATTGCATGTTATTCATTCCACAGTAGAATCTAATCGTTCCAAATACTTCTAATACAATCTCCAGTTTTAAAAATTACTTAATAAAACTTTGGGTTTTATTAAGGAGCTGCACACAGTGTACCCAATCTCTGCACAGATCAGCGCCCAGGCTCTGCGAAGGCACCTGAAAGGAACACTATGGGCTATTGTATATAGTTTCATGCAATAAATATGTGAAAAACGACCCTGGCTGGTGGCACAGTGGATAGGGTGCCGGTCTGCGAGCCCAAAGGTCGCTGGTTCGATTCCCAGCCAGGGCACACATAACCAGGTTGCAAGCCAGGCCTCCAGCCAGGTCCGTGGCTGGAGGCAGATGAAAAGCAACCATACGCTGATGTCTCTCTCCCTTTCTACCTCTTTCCCTTGCCCCCTCTCTCAAAAATAATAAATAAAATCTTAAAAAAAAAAAAAAGAATGTGAAAAACTTCTGCATATAATTAAGCACATGTAATCACTGCTTATGTGAAATGGAACTGTTCTCAAATCAATTTAGCCATACATAAAATTATCAGGGAATAATTCTTAGAGAATACAATGCCAAACACATATTTGATGTGTTCCCCAAATGTTTAATATATTTGTGGGCTAAAGTGTGCATACTTAGTTAGCTAGCCCAGATAACATGAGCTAAGTCAAACACAACAAATACTGGTTAACTAACAGATTTTTGCAGAAGGCAGAACAAGCAGCAGCACATTTCAGCCCCTTGCTTATGCTGGAGTTGATAACAATGTTGTGTCAGTTTTTCTCATTATCACCATTAACCCACAGGTCAAGGTTATTTCTTTCTTTCTTTTGTTTAAATATTTTATTTATTATTTTTAGAGAGAAGGGAAGGGAGAAAGGCAGAGAGGGAGAGAGACATCAATGTATGGTTGCCTTTCACCTGCCTCCAGCCACGGACCTGGCTGGAGGCTTGCAACCTGGTTATGTGCCCTGACTGGGAATCAAACCAGCGACCTTTGGGTTCGCAGGCCAGTGCCTTATCCACTGTGCCACCAGCCAGGGCTTCAAGGTTATTTCTTACTTGATGGTTTGAGTCACATGAACATGAATTCTTCTTAGAGTGGATAAATGCTAAATTTGTCCTATTGACACCACAGAAGGGTCTTGAACTGATAGAGGTGTCTGTATGATCAAGAATCCCTGGCCTTGGCCCTGGCTGGTGGCTCAGTGGATAAGGTGCCGGCCTGCGAACCCAAAGGTCACAGGTTCGATTCCCCAGCCAGGGCACATAACAAGGTTGCAAACCAGGTCTCCAGTCAGGTCTGTGGACGGAGGCAGGTGAAAAGCAACCATACATTGATGTCTTTCCCTCTCTGCCTCTCTTCCTTCCCCTCTTTCTAAAAAATAATGAAATAAAATGTTAAAATAAAAAAAGAATCCCTGGCCTTAATTTGGATTTTCCAGGGAAAAGATCTGCAGCTAGCACTACAAGGACCCACATTACACCATCACCCTTTTGCCTATTTACCTAGAAACGGTTAACTAGACCTTGCCTGGGGCATATTGATCTATTTGAGAGAATATCCTCCACACTTTGATGTCTCGTCTTCAAATTAAAAAACAAAACAAAACAGTGTTGTGTAAATAGGATGACCCTTTGCCCAAATGTGTTTCCTTTAATCAAATTTCATGGAAAAATAAATACTAATGATGATTTTACAGCTTGGTTTGTCTGTGGTGTCCTACTATCCTCTTTCCATTTATGCTATAAAGAAAAAAATTTTTGATGGGATGAACAGAAGGCTTTTCTGATTGTGACTATATATATCATACACAGTATGATGTGAGTGTTTAATAAATGTTAAGTTATTTTCTTTCTATTATTGTTGTTTTATTACAGTTGTCCCAATTTTTCCTCTGTTGCTCTTCTCTACCTCCTATCCCACTCCCATGTTCAGTCCCACCCTGTTGTCCATGTCCATGGGTCATTTATACATGTTCCTTGACTAGACTCTTTCCTTTCTTTCCTCATTATCCCCCTCCCCACTCCACTCTGGTCACTGTAAGTCTGTTTCTTGTTTCCATGCCTCTGATTCTATTCTGCTTATTTATTTGTTTTATTTCTTAGGTTCCTTTTATAGGTGAGATCACATGATGTTTGTCTTTTGTTGCAGGGCTTATTTCATTTAGCATAATACTCTGCAGTTCCAGCCATGTTGTTGTGAAAGGTTCCTACCTTTCCTTCTTCCTTATTTTTTATTAACTTGTTGTTGCTGTATTATAATTGTTTCTTTTTTTCCCCATTGTTTTTCCCTGACTCACCCTTCCCATCCCCTCTTCCAGTCAGTCTCCATCTCATTGTCCATACCCATGGGTCTTTCACATTAGCTTCTCAACTAAACTCTTCCCCTTCTCTCCCCGCCTCCCCTCTGGTCACCATCATTCTGCTCCTTTTTTCCATGTCTCTGGTTCCATTCTGCTCATCTGTTTGTTTTGTTCATTAGTTTCCTGTATTAAGTGAGATCATATGGTACTTGTCTTCTGCTGCTTGGCTTATTTCACTAAGCATGATACTCTCCAGTTCCATCCATGCTGCAGTGAAAGGTAGAAATTCTTTCTTTCTGCTATTCCATGTTATAAATGTACCAGAGTTTTCTACCCATTCATCCACTGATGGGCACTTAGACTGTAGCACTTGGCTATTTTAAATAGCACTGCTATGAACATAGGGGTGCATAAATTCTTTTGAATTGCTGTTTTAGGACTCTTAGGGCATAATCCTTGCAGTGGAATCACTGGATCAAAATGCAGTTCCATTTTTAGTTTTTTAAAGGAAATTCCATACTATTTTCCACAGTGGCTGCATCAGTCTACGTTCCCACCAACAGTGCAGTAGGGTTCCCTTTTCTCCACATCCTCACCAGCACTTGTTGTTTATTGATTTCTTAATGATGGCCATTCTAACAGGTGTGAGGTGGTACCTCATTGTGGTTTTAATTTGCATCTCTCTGATGGCTAGTGATTTTTAGCATCTTTTCATTTGCCTATGGGCCCATTGTATGTTCTCCTTGGAAAAGTGTCTTGTTCAGGTCCTTTGCTCCTGTTTTAATTGGATTGTCTGTCTTTCTGGTTTTGAGTTGCATGAGTTCTTTGTATATTTTAAAGATCAGGCCCTGGCTGGTGGCACTGTGGATAAGGCGCTGGCCTGTGAACCCAAAGGTCACTGGTTTGATTCCCAGCCAGGGCACATAACCAGGTTGCAAGCCAGGTCTCCAGCCAGGTCCTTAGCTAGAGGCAAGTGAAAGGCAACCATACACTGATGTTTCTCTCCCTATCTGCCTGTCTCCCTTACCCTCTCTCTAAAAATAATACATAAAATCTTTAAAAAAAAATACCCTTTAACATTTCTAAAATAAAAAAATAAAAGATCAAACCCTTGTCCAATGTATTATGGGCAAATATGTTTTTCCATATGGCTGGTTCCCTTTTCATTTTACTGATGTTTTCTTTAGATGAACAGAAACTTTTTAATTTGATGTAGTCCCATTTATTTATTAAATGTTAGGTAAATCCTAATCAGTAAAGCCAAACTGGGAATTTACAAGATTAGGCTGAGAATTATTTTTTGTCCTTCATTTTCTGTGAGGATACCATGGGAATACAATCAGGATTTGTTCATTATGAATGTCTTCAAGTTTGCACTTTATTACTTGCTCTCACCCACTAGCAACACTTTCCCTTAAAATGAGCCCTAACAGCTGACTCTCCAGCAAGAATAAGAAGATAAATTGTCTATCTGTGGTGTTTCTGCCACCCACCATGGGAGAGGTGTAATGAGACTCTCCTATATGGGACAGTAGGATTTTCACTTGCTAATTTTGTCTGACTGCAGTTTTGCAAATTTAACTTCCTTTGAAGATCTATAATCACTTAATTTCCTGGTCCAGGAAGTTAGAATTGAATTTCCAGCCACAAGTGTGTATCTTTCTTGAATCTTCAGTCTTCCTTTTGTGTTTTGTAAAGTAGAGAATGAAACATAGCAAGAGAAAATATGCCCATAAAAAACAACAAATTTATAAAACCTGTAGAGAAAGCTAGGTAAAAATAAAGATGCCCATATTTGGGCGGCTCTGACTGAAGGCAGCTTCAGGCTCCCTGGTGACTAGAAATCTGAACGGTGAAGTGCAGACAGTGAGGGCAAACTCCGGAGGGGAGGGAACGAGGAATTGAACTCCTGCAGGGGAGGGACTGGGTGAGAGCAGCACTCAGGAGGAAGCATCTCCCAGGGGCCAAGGTAGAGGAAGAGAGACCCCCCAAGGAGCAGAAGCTGGGAAGCAGGGAAGTGCATGGCCAGGGTGGCCAGAGGGCCTAAAATTGTGCTGCTGCACCACCCAGGGAGAGGGCAGCTCGGAGCCCTGATTGGGGGTGGGGGGGTGCAACCCCATGCACCTACACCAGCTCACAGGCTCCCATGGAAACCGGAGCTCGAAACTGCGCACCAGAAACTTGCTGCTGTTGCAACTGGCACACCCATTGCAGGCAACAAAAACCTCCTCAAAGAGCTGCAGAGAAAGGCTTAGCCATTGCCAGTGCTATTGCTATAGGGCTCCCCAAGAACCAGGGGCCCATTGAAGGCAATGAAAACCTCCACAAAGAGCTGGACAGGGAGGGCTAGCCATCACCCGCAAGCAATGCTGCGGGCCCCTCGAGGAGCCAGGTGCTTTTTGCACACAGGGGCTACCTCCTTGAAGATCTGGAAGGGGAGGGTCAACCATCACAGGAGCAAACAAAGTTGCAGGCCAACCCCTCTTGGAGCCAGGCACACATCACAGGTGGAAACCTCCTCGAGGAGCTGGAGGGGGAGGATTAGTCATGGAAACCACATAAACACCCTGCAGTTCTTCACAGAGAACTAGCGAAGGAAGGGAGTGTGCTAGCAGTGTGGAAACCCAGCTAGGCTACTGCAGGCTCAGCCTACCAGGGCGTGGCACTCAGAATCAGCCCTGACTGTGACAACCATAGGCCCTGCCACTCCAAGGCCACACAGCCTGACTGTAGACTGCAGAAACTTGACCAAGAAAAAGAGGCAGACTCAGGAAATAGATTGCTGCTAATCTCAAGCACCTGAGTTACACCAAGAGCTACATGAACTATTAATCCCTAACATGTCCTTTTCAAAAGTTATTTCCAATCCTCACAATTAGTGCATTTTAAGTAAATACTGTTTATACCATAGTGTATCCCAATTCCCACATTTTTACTCCTCCCTTATCTCAATCCACCTAACTACCCAAGACCCTCCTCCTACTCTCATTTTAAAGTCTACTCACTCTCCTGCTACAACTCATTCCCAGTCCTCAATCTAAGTATTCCTCCCCTCCCCAGCTGCTTAAACCCTTTCTTTCTTTTTTTCTTTTTCTTTTTATTTTTTTCTGTGTGTGTGTGTGTGTGTGCACGCACTACTAGGGACTACACATTCTTTTTTTCTGCTAAAAGTACACAGGTTCTGGCTTCACCTGGACCAATCAGGGCTTGTTAAGGGTGGACAGAGAGGTAGATGCTGCAACTATATATCTATAGGCTTACACTGTTCACTCGCTCTTGAAGCTTTCTGATTTTCTTCCTCCTCATTTCTATAGAAGAGATAAGTTGGCTTTCCCTCTCATATCCCCTCTATCTTTGCTACTCCTTTGCACCCTTCAAAATTATCTATACTTTAGTCAACTTAATCATTTTTCCCCTTGTATAACAGTCTTATCATATCTACATCCCTACTAAGATTGGCTCAGTTACAGCTGAGGGTGTGATTAAAAGTGGGGGTTACCTTGGAGGGTATGGGTACTTAGCTAGGTTCATAGGCAGTTGAAAGGGGGATTAAAGGAGAAAGATACCTCTGAAGGTGTGGTTATTTTGCCTGGACTGGTGGTTCTGTTTTAGGAGCAGCTCAAAAAAAAGTGTATGAGAGGGGATAGGAGTGTCTCTCAATCAGCCAACTGGAGTAAAAGGAGCAACACATACAACAAATCTAAAATACAACCAGACAGCCCAAGTTAATGACATAAAGGGCACCCCAAGGGCAACAAGTTGAGGAAATCTAGGAGATTGCAACACTGAACTCCACAAATCTCCTAACACAGAAGGACACTCCACGAACGCAGGGAATCAAAGCAGATTAATCCAAGACAAAAACAAGCAACAACAGACACCCAAAATGGGGGGGGGGGGTCAGTCCTTCACCAAAAGGGAAGGAGGAATCCCCAGAAAGATCACTAAGTAAAATAGCAGCAAGCAAACTATCAGATACGGAATTCAAAATAATGATGATAGAGAACCTCAATGAGCTCAGCCAGCTCAAAGAAAACTACAAACAACTCCAGGGAAACTACAAAGAATTCCAGGGAAGCTACAAGGAACTTACTGAGAACTACACCAGCATTAAAAAAGACTTAGAAACTATCAGTAAGAGCCAGGAGGAAATGAAGAGTACCATTTCTGAATTGAAGAATACAGTAGAAGAAATCAACAGTAGGCTAGAGGAAGCAGAGGATTGGATCAGAGAGCTGGAGGACAACATAGAAAAACATTCCAGGACAGTGCAACAGAATGAAAAAAGGCTAAACAAGAATGAAGAGGTTTTAAGAGAGCTGCAGGACAACATGAAATGTAATAATATCCATATCATAAGGATACCAGGAGGAGAAGAGAAACAAGGAATGGAAAACCTGTTCAGAAAAGTAATGATAGAAAAATTCCCTAACATGATGAATGAAAACATTATTCAAGTTCAGGAAGCATACAGGGCCCCAATGCAGATAATTCCAAACAGACTTACTCAAAGACATATTATAATTAAAATGGCAAATTTCAAAGAGAATCCTAAAAGCATCAAGAGAGAGACAGCAAATAACATATAAGGGAGCTCCAATAAGGTTATCAAATGATTATTCAATAGAAACAATACAAGCCAGAAGGGAATGGCAAAAAATATTCCAAGGAATGGGAAACAAAGGCCTGCAACCAAGAATACTCCACCCAGCAAGGCTCTCTTTCAAAATGGAAGGAGAAATAAGGAGTTTCCCAGACAAAAGAAGACTAAAAGAATACATATCTACCAAACCAACATTGAATGAAATGCTAAAGGATTTGCTTTAAAAAAAATGAAAAAACAGAGAGAGACAGAGAGGAACACAGGTACAAAGGGGGAAAATGGCAATAAATAAGTATCAATCAATAATAACCTTAAATGTAAATGGATTAAATGCGCCAATCAGAAGACAGGAGTAGCTGAATGGATAAGAAAACATGACCCACATATATGTTGTCTTTAAGAGACACACCTCAGAACAAAAGATTGACACAGATTGAAAGTGAAGGTATGGAAAAACATATGTCAAGCAAATGGACATGAAAAAAAGGCTGGGGTAGTCTTACTTATTTCAGACAAAATAGATTTTATGATGAAGGCCACAAAAAGAGATAAAGAAGAACATTTCATAATACTTAAAGGAAAAATCCATCAAGATGAAATAATTCTGGTAAACATATATGCACCCAACATAGGAGCTCCCAAATATGTAAGGAAAATCTTGGAGGACTTCAAGAAGGATGTAGACAGCAACACATTAATAGTAAGGCATTTTAATACCCCATTACCAACAATGGACAGATCTTCCAAACAAAAAAACACCAAGGATATTGTGGCATTGAACAACACTCTAGAGACAATGACCCTAACTGATATATACAGAACCTTTCACCCCAAAGAAGCAAAATACACATTCTTTTCAAATGCACGTGGAACATTCTCAGATAGACCACATGGTAGGTCATAAGACAAGCCTCCACAAATACAGGAAAAATGAAATCATACCAAGCATCTTCTCAGATCACAATGGCCTGAAAATGCGGGGCAAAGGAAACCCTCATACACTGTTGGTGGGAATGTAGGCTGGTGCAGCCACTGTGGAAAACAGTATGGGGTTTCCTTAAAAAACTAAAAATGCAACTGCCTTTTGATCCAGCAATTCCACTACTTGGACTATACCCAAAGAATCCTGAAACACCAATTCATAAGAACCTATGTACACCTATGTTCATAGCGGCACTATTTACATTAGCCAAGTGCTGGAAACAGCCTAAGTGCCCATCAGTGGATGATTGGATCAAAACACTTTGGTACATTTACACAATGGAATTCTGTATAGCAGAAAGAAAGAAGGAATTTGTACCCTTTGCAACAACTTGGATGGAACTGGAGAGTATTATGCGTAGTGAAATAAGCCAGTCAGTGAAGGACAAATATCATATGATCTCACCAATTACGGGACAATAATGAGCAAAACTAACAACAAGCGAAACAGAACCAAGTATATGAATACAAGGAATAGGCCTTCAGTGGTCAGGGGGAAAGGGGCTGGGAGGAGGGGGGAGGCAGAGGCAAGAAAGGGGAGCAGCTTAGACAGGAACCTAGTATAAAGGAAACATGGACATGGACAACAGATTGACTTTGGGGGGAATGGGTGGGTGGGGAGGGGGACAGAGGGGAGCAAAAACGGGATGGATGCAATACAACAACAATAAAATTTAAAATAAAATAAAATAAAATAAACAATGGCCTGAAACTAGAAACCAACCTCAAGGGAAAAAAACAAAAACACTCTTAACTCATGGAGATTGAATAACATGATTTTAAGTAATGAATGGGTTAACAATAAGATCAAAGATGAAATCAGAAACTTTCTGGAAACAGCCCTGGCCGGTATGGCTCTGTGGATTGAGCACTGGACTGTGAACCAAGGGGTTGGGGTTTGATTCCTGGCCAAGGTGCATGCATGGGTTGCGGGCCAGAGGCAACCACACATTGATGTTTCTTGCCTTCTCTTTCTTCCTCCCTTCTTTTTACTCTAAAAAAATAATAAATAAAATCTTAAAAAAGAAAGTTTCTGGAAACAAATGACAATGAATACACAACAACCCAAAACCTATGGGATACAGCAAACGCAGTCCTCAGAGGGAAATTCATAGCAATACAGGCCTATCTAAAAAGGATGGAAGAGGTTCTGGCTGGTAGCACAGTGGATAAAGCATTGGCCTGTGAACCCAAAGGTCACAGGTTGGATTCCCAGCCAGGGCAACATAACTAGGTTGCAAGCCAGGTCTCCAGTCAGGTCTGTGGCTGGAGGCAGGTGAAAAGCAACCATACATTGATGTCTCTCTCTCTCTCTGCCTCTCTCTTCCCCTCTTTCTAAAAATAATAAAATTAAAAATCTTTAAAAAAAAAAACTTAAAAAAATAAAAATAAAAAATAAAAAGGATGGAAGAAGCTTATACAAACAATCTAACCATAAAGCTGCAAGAACTAGAGGAGTAACAACAAAAAAAGCCCAGAGCAAGTAGAAGGAAGGGAATCATCAAGATCAGAGTAGAATTAAATGACTTAGAGACTAAATCTACAATTCAAAGAATCAACAAGTCCAGGAGCTTTGAAAAAAATAAACAAAATTGACAAGCCTCTAACCAGACTCATCAAGAAAAAGAGAGAGAGGACCCAAATAAATAGAATCAGAACTGACAGAGGAGAAATCACAACTGATACCTCAGAAATACAAAGGATTGTAAGAAATTACTACAAACAACTATATGACAAGAAACATGACAATCTAGGTGAAATGGACACATTTCTGGAAATGTATAATCTACCAAAACTGAATCCAGAAGAAGCAGAAAGACTGAATAGACCAATAACAACTAGTGAAATTGAAGAAGTAACCAAAAATCTACCAAAGCACAAGAACCCTAGACCAGACGGATACACAGGTGAATTCTACAAAACATTTAAAGAAGAACTAACTCTTATCCTTTTCACCTTATTCCAAAATATCCAACAAGAGGGAAGACTCCCAAACTCTTTCAATGAAGCCAATATTATTCTCATCCCACAACCAGGTCAAGACACAACTAAGAAAGAAAACTATAGGCCAATATCTCTGATGAACATAGATGCTAAGATTCTCAACAAAATATTGGTCAACCGGATCCAGCAATACATTAAAAAGATCATACACCATCATCAAGTGGGTTTCATCCCAGGGATGCAAGGATGGTACAACATTCACAAATCAATAAATGTAATATATCACATCAACAAAATGAAAGACAAAAACCATAGGATCATATCAATAGATGCTGAAAAAGCATTTGATAAAGTACAGCCACCATTTGTGATAAAAAAAAAAAAAACAAAACACTCAGCAAAATGGGAATAGAGGGAGCATGCTTCAACATCATAAAAGCCATATATGAGAAACCTGAAGCCAACATCATACTCAATGGGCAAAAACTAAAAGCTTCTCCCCTCAGATCAGGAACGAGACAAGGCTGTCCACTTTCTCCACTTCTGTTCAACATCATCTTAGAAGTTCTAGTCATAGCTATCAGAGAAGAAAAAGGAATAAAGGGATCCAAATTGGAAAGGAGGGAATTAAACTGTCATTATTTGCAGATGATATGATAGTGTACATACAAAACCCAATAGACTCCACCAAAAACTTACTCAACCTAATAAGCAAATTTAGCAAAATAGCTGTATATAAAGTCAATATCCAGAAATCAAAAGCATTTTTGTATACCAATAAGGAAACATCAGAGATAGAAACTAGAAAACAAATCCCATTTACCATAGCAAAAAGAAAAATAAAGTACTTGGGAATCAACTTAACCAAGGAGGTAAAAGACTTGTACTCAGAAAACTACATACAGAACATTGAAGAAATACATAAAGGAAGATACAAATAAATGGAAGTATATACCATGTTCATGTATAAGAATGAATATCATTAAAATGTACATACTACCCAAAGTAATCTATAGATTCAATGCAATCCCAATTAAAATACCAATGACATACTTCACAGAAATAGAAAAAATACTTCAAAAATTTAAATGGGGCCAAAAACATTCATGAATAGTCATAATGATCTTGAGAAAGAAGAACGAGGTAGGAGGAATAACAATACCAGACTTCAAACAATACTACAAGGCTACTGTCATCAAAACAGTCTGGTATTGGCATAAGAATAGACATATAGATCAGTGGAACAGAATAGAGAGCCCAAAAATTAACCCAGGACTCTATGGTCAATTAATATTCGACAAAGGGGGAAGGAACATAAAATGGAGTAAAAATAGTCTCTTCAACAAGTGGTGTTGGAAGAACTGGACAGGGCCATGCGAAAAAATAAAACTAGACCACCAACTTACACCATACACCAGAATAAACTCAAGATGGAAAAAGGGCTTAAACATAAACAGTGCCACCATAAAGATCCTGGAGGAAAACATATGCAGTAAAATTTTAGATAGCCTCCACAGAAACATGTTTAGTGATACTTCTCCAAGGGCAAAGGAAATAAAAGAACAAATAAGCAAACGGGACTATATCAAATTGAAAAGTTTCTGTTCAGCTAAAGAAAACATCAGCAAAATTCAAAGGGAACCAACTGTATGGGAAAACATAATTGCCAATGATACCTCAGACAAGGGTGTAATATCTAAAATATATAAAGAACTCATGCGACTCAACACCAGGGAGACAGACAGCCCAATTTAAAAATGGGCAAAGGACCTGAACAGACAACTCTCTGAGGAAGACATACAAAGGGCCCAAAGGCATTTGAAAGAATACTCAACATCACTAGCTTTCAGAGAAATAGAAATTAAAACCACAGTAAGGTACCACCTTCATACCTGTCAGAATGGCAATCATTAACAAATCAACAAACGACAAGTGTTGGCGAGGATATGGGAAAAAGGGAACCCTGGTGCACTCTTGGTGGGAATGCAGGCTGGTGCAGCCACTATGGAAAAAAGTATGGAGTTTCCTTAAAAAATTAAAAATTGAACCCTGGCTGGTGACACAGTGGATAAGGTGCCGGCCTTCAAAACCAAAGGTTGCTAGTTCGATTCCCAATCAGGACACACATAACCAGGTTGCAAGCCAGGTCTCCAGCCAGGTCCTTAGCTGGAGGCAGGTAAAAGGCAACCATACAATGATGTCTCTCTCCCTCTCTACCTCTCTCCCTTCCCCTCTCTCTGAAAAATAATAAATACACTCTTAAAAAAAACAAAACAAAACAAACAAAACTAAAAATTGGAACTGCCTTTTGATTAAGCAATTCCACTACTTAAGACTATACCTGAGAAATCCTGAAACACCAATTCATAAGAACCTATGTACCCCTATGTTCATAGCAGTGCTATTTACAATAGCCAAGAGCTGGAAACAGCCTAAGTGCCCATCAGTGGATAATTGGGTTAAAAAACTTCGGTACAATTATGCAATGTAATGCTACACAGCAGAAAGTAAAAAGGAATTCCTACCCTTTGCAACAACATGGATGGAACTAGAAAGTATTATGCTTAGTGAAGTAAGCCAGTCAGTGAAAGACAAATACCATATGATCTCACCCATTTCAGGACAATAATGAACAAAATAAACAAAGCAGCAAAACAGAACCAGATATGTGAATACAACAAATAGACCTTCAGTGGGCAGAGGGGAGGGAGGATGGGGGAAAAGGAGGCAAAGAAGGTGAGTAATTTAGTCAAGGAACTAGCATGGAAGAACCATGAACATGAACAAGTGGGATTGACTTTTGGGGGGAGTGGGTTGATGGGGAAGGGGACAGAGGGGAGGAAAAAGGGGATTGATGTAATACATCAACAATAAAATTAAATTTTAAAAAATGCCCATATTTACCCATGAGTCCTGTGTGCCGCTATAGAAAATAAATATTATTTCCTTGTTTTTTCATTTATATATTCATACATTCATTCACTTAACAATTATCAATTAAAATGCCAAGCTGGGAACAGTGCACTTGCCTTGACAGATTTACAGTCTGATGGAAGAAAAAAAAATAACCCAATTTTACATAACAGTCTGAACAAGCTTTTAGAAACCTTCCTGTGGGAGAGGACACTTGAACTGACCAAGTCTTAAAGTGTGAATGCAGGTTACACAGTTGAAGAATTCAGTTAAGATGGTGATAGTGGGATGGGCAGAGCAGAGCCAGGAGAGATGAAGGAGGTAGAATCCACAGAACAAAACCATCTGCCATGGAGGTAGAAGTGAAGTGGTTGAGCCAACACCTGTGATCCTGACTTGTACCCAGAGATGTCTGGTGGTGCCAATCACTGAGCAGAGACTGTGGGATAAGAGCAGGTTAGAAGTAAAAATGAAAAATGATGATTCTGTTTGAGATATGCTGGTTTAAGGTGTCTAATAGACTTATTTGTAAGTATGTAGGATTCAATGCTTATAGGACTAGAGGTCAGAAATTAAGTTGGAGCTAGAAATGAATATAGAATCATTGAAGTTACAGAAGCAATAGCCAACTTCATAGCCCTGAAGGGCTCCCAGGGCAGTGAGATGATAGCAATGGGGAAGAATCCAAGTCAAGAGATTCCAATATGGAGATGTGAGTCAGACAGCCTGAGGACAAGGGGGCAGCACCCAAAGGAGAAAGTGGCGGACACATCACTCACCAAAAGGACAAATGAGGTCAACTTTAGGGTGAGGATAAAGGGGTGGATTTGGAAAGGAAGAAAATGGCAAATTATAGGGACAGAAACACATTGAAGTTGAGACTGATTTCCTATAGCAATTTGTGGCATATACTTGTTCGGGACTAACAGTAACATGTGTCCACAAAAGATTAGGACACATGGTAGAGGTCTGGGCAAGCTTTGTCACTAACAAGCTGGGTGACCTTGGGCTTTTGACCATTTTTTAGCAAAGAGGTAAGTCTGGGTAATCTGTTTCCTCCCTCCTCAAAGATGGAGTCCTTTAACATAGATGGTGTTCCAGCACTCTCCCCAGTTAACCTTTTCAAAGGGGTCTGTTGACCCCTAGAGTTGCAAATAATACCAGGTGCAGGGGTGAACATAAGAAGGTCTGTTCACAGGGATCTTCCACCCTAAAAAAACCTTGGAGTTCCTGGTTTCTGGGTTAGAAGCCATGGCTTAATGGGATCACGGATGCCTGCAGTTAGAATCCAGGGTGTGGCACTTTGCTGGTTCAGAACCCAGGCCTGTTAGTTTGCAAAGCAGAGAAGCAACTGAATTCAAGCAGACAGGCTTCAGTTTCTATATTCCTCTTGGCTTTTCACAGCTGTGCCACAACTTGCCTCGACCTTTACCCTGCATGTTGTGCCAGGTTCCAACACAACAGGGGCCTTTTCTGACCCAAAGTGAAGACAGCTGACCTATTTTGCAGAGCACAGAGCTGCTCTATCAAAAATTAAGCCATTTAGCCCTGGCCTGGTAGCTTAGTTGGACAGAGCATCATCCTGATATGCCAAGGTTTTGAGATTGATTCCCAGTCAGGGCACATATAAAAGAATCATCTCTGAGGACCAAATGTGAAAGACCCATGGGCATGGACAACAAGGTGGGGATTAACTGCAGGGGAGGGGGCAGGGAGAGCAATAGGTAAAATGTGAAATAATTGTAATACAACAATAATAAATAAATATTTTAATAAAAAAATTAAGTCTTTTAACATTCAGCAAGGATCCACGTCCAACTGATCACTTTGGAAGAAATAATTCAAATGATTTATTCACAGTCCCATATCTTAGGCATAAGACCTGAGTCCCAGGAATTCAGGTCTAATTTTAGCAAGCTCCAATAAATATGCTGCCCCCAGTAACTGCTGACGCCAGTGACTGCCTGTCCCCTTCAAAAATATCTTAGCCTACTGGCAAGAATTTAGTAACTTCTCTGTTCTCAGAGCCAATTCCCCAGAGTCATCTGCAAAAAGTCCCTTTAACTCCCTCTCCCCTTAAAATCCCTTCCTTGTCACTGTTCAGGGCTAACACCTTTTTTGTCTCAGCCTGCCTGCTTGCACCTGGCTGAATACATCTTTTAAACTCATTGCTTGTTCTCCTGTTATTTCTCCTCTCACTCTGCTGAACCTAATACCATACATCTGTTTACACCATCATTTCTCTCTTTCCCTGACCTCCTGAGTTAGAATTGATGGCCCAGTCCTCCAGGAAGCCTCACCAAGTAACTTGTTCAATGCTACATCCCAGTGTCTAGGACAAAGTAGGCTGTGAACAAATGACTTAGACTCCATAAATGATTTGGTTGACATTGTTACTTCAGTAATTAATAGCATCAACCTATCTTTGTATTTCTCTTGTATTATTTAATCTTTGTAAGTTTATAACTTATCTCTCAACTCTGGTGTTGATGTCATGTCTTTCTGTTCCCCTTTAGCATCAGTAAGAATAGTATTTTTACATAACAGTTGCGCAATAATACTTCTTGTTTAACGGAGAACCTAGAATTTTTTCCAAAGAGCTTTCTTCTCCTGAGCTCCCTCCAGATTCATCCTTACGCTGCACCTGCTTGAGCTCTGACTTTAAAACAACTTATTATACTGGAGTACTTAGTACTGTAAACTGAACCATGAAGTGCTATTAACTGAGAAGCAGCTTTGATATAGGGTATAGTTAGAGCTGGCAGAGGCAGTGAAATGCAAAACTAATGTGAAATTCATCTAAAGGGGCTATCCTTTTAAAGATTTCCAGGGAATTACTAGAAAACAAAGGAAGAGCTTGTCCTAGTGCATCTTCCTCCTCGATATCTGCACACATAGCCACTTCCCACGACCCCGGATCAAGCCACCGTCATCTCCTACCTGAACTGCTGTAACAGGCCTCCGCTGGCCCAGGGCTTCCAGGCCTGCCCAGGTAACTTAACCTGTTTCTGCATCCCAATCAGAAAGAAAACCTGTTCATCTCTCTCCCCGTCCTGGCTCCCTGCAGCTTTCAGAACAAAATCCAAATTCCTGAGCATAGACCCAAGGCTCTTCTTCTTCTTCTTCTTTTTTTTTTTAGCATTCAATACTTTATTAGTTTCAGGTATAGTAGTGTTTAGACATTTATATAACTTACAAAATCTTCCCCCAAGTAAACCTTATATCCACATGACACCATATATAATTATTATAATATTATGGATTATATTCCCTATGTTGTAATTTATATCCTTGTGACAAGTCTGTAACTTCCAATTTGTACTTAAAAATATATATTATATTTATTATTTCCATAGAAAGGGGAAGGGAGAGAGGGAGAGAACCATCAATGTATGATTGACTTTCACCTGCCTCCAGCTATGGACCTGGCTGGAGACCTGGCTTGCAACCTGGTTATGTGCCCTGGCTGGGAACTGAACCAGCCACCTTTGGGTTGGAAGGCTGGCCCCTATCCACTGAGCCACCAGCCAGGGCCACCAAGGCTCTTCTTGATCTGGCTTTCCGCTTGTGCTTCTCTTCCTCTGCACGGCACACTGGGATTTGCTTTGGTAAAGAACGAGCAGTTTGCCACATGTACAGTACTCACAGCTCCCTGCCTTCGTGCTGGGTGCTTTCCGCCTGGCTTCCCCCAACTCCTCTGTTCTGCTAACTCCCTGCAGTGGTTGTTTATCTTTTGATATCCTGATCCCTTACAAGATGCTTCTGGCAGCTTCCCTCATTAAGAGATGGAGTCTAATTCCACACCCGCTAAATCTGGACTGGCTGGGGCTTGATTTCACCTTTAGAATATGCTGATGGCATATTCTGAACCTGGGCCTCAAGAGGCCTCCAACTTTGGTCACTTTCTTGGATCCTTGTCCTATCACTATATATGAATAATCCCTTCGTCTTGGGATATAAATGAAACCATAAAACCTGAGCCTTAGAATATGATTTCCTAAGTAGCCTCTGAGGTGCTGGAGAGAATAAATTAGAAGTTCCAGGCTTCCCAACAGTGATACTCTCCCAAGGGGAACACGCCTCCTGCAAAGGTTCTTCTTGGTCCCTCTCCAGGAGAGTAGAGGAAACACAAAGAGAAGCGCCTGGTGCAGAGCCCTGATTCCTACTTCATGGAGGTGAAATGCCCAGGAGGCTGTAAAATCACTTCAGCTAAGCGGTAGTGTAATAGGGGACCACCATCCCTACCCCAAAATGGAAGAAGGGTTGAGAAGTGCTGTAGACAGGTGGGTTGAGAAGCGCCTGCGTTGCCCTGGCAACCGGAAATGACAGCACGCATGACTCATCAGAAAAGAAGTCCGTAGGGCTAACAATGTTTAGAGGTAGAGAAATGATTGAATGGGAGGGACATTCCCTCCCATCTACTTTAACCAAACTGGGAGTTGTGCTGGAGTCCTTAAAAGCAGAGGGGGTGAGGGGGATCGGTGCACTTTGGCTCCTTCACCCCCTGGCTGGTGGGTCTGCGGCTGGAGGCTGAAGTTCCTGAGCTAGTGGGCTTTGCCGACAGGGGTCCCCTTGCCCCCTCGACCAGCACTTCAAGACCCGCATGGCTGGGCATGTACAGGTCCTGGTGAAAGGGTGGGGGAGGTTCGGGCTGACCGGCTCAGGGACGGCCAGCAAGCCCGGCGTCCCCTCCCCAGAAGGGAAGCCATGGTGGCTGCTGTCTGCTTGGGGCCCAGGCCAGTGTGGGTCTGTTGCCTCCAGCACAGCTGGGGGACAAGCCCCACGCCCCTCCCCAGGTTCTCCGGGCCTGACCATGAGTGCTGTGGGCGCTAAACTGAAGAAAGGTGGAGTGGGGGCAGGAGGCAATGCAAATTTTTCCTCTCTTATGGAGGTCAGAAGTCTGAAATCAGTTTCACACGTTCCTTCTGGAGACTCTGAGGGAAGAATCTGTTTCCTTAACTTTTTCAGTTTCTAGTAATGACCTCTAGTCCTTAATTTCCAAAGCATGTCTGTCCAAAGTCTGCTTCCATAACATAATCTTCAAATCTCCCTTTGCCTCTCTCTTGTCCATCCAGATAATCCAGGATAATTGCCCATCTCAAAATCCCTAATGGGGGGAGGGGTGCAGGTGCAGGGAGGTGGAGGAGGGTAGAGGGGGATGAGACCTGATTTGAGATGATGAACACACATAACAATGTAAGATAATGTGTGTTGTGGAATTGTGCAACTGAAACCTGTATAATTTTGTTAACCAGTGTCATCCCAATAAACTTAATAAAAAGGAAAAAAAAAAACCCTTAATCACATCTGCAAAGTCTCTGTTGCCATGTAAGTTAATATCACAAGTTCCAGAAATTAGGAGTTTTGATATCTGGTTGGGGGGCATCATTCATCCCACCACAGCACATAGTCAGTCCTTTTGTGTCCATATGTTCACCTCCAAGTGTAGCAAACCCGCAAAGAGTTCTCAGCAGTAATTTTCTCTCACAGTATCAGGCCCTTATTTCATTTTTAAACAAAATGTCAGGTTTATAACATAATTCATTGTTAACTTGGACAAATATTCTATTCTATCCTATTGTTGTTTAATAAATGAAGCCTTATTTAATAGTTCAATTTCATTTAGTCATCACAACATGAAATACACATTTGGCAATTACCTAAATAATTTGATTCATAATTTTGGATGTCAAATGCTCTGGTTTGATCTGAATAGCTATTTATTTTACCCAATTTCTGTTTCCTTTTTTGCTAGCCAGGCCAACTGGTTCTGAAACAATAACTTTACATACTTTTTCATTAGAAATTGGAGCTTGATACACACACTGATATACCACGTAATCTCATATATGAACTGCTTTTATGACTTACAGGAAATTTACTAGGCACCAAGAAAAGAAATTTAATGCAAATAAGTAGATTACCCAATTATTTAGATCTCATTTCCTCAATGCTTTATTCTCATAAAATCTTGCTTTTGATTTAAACTTAATATAAATATGTAGAATGGGGAAACATTGTGATGACAGCCTAGTTTCAAGGCATTCATTTGGTTGTATTTTTTAAAATGTATTCTTTCAGACAGATGATGGGGTTGTTCATCATCTGACATGCAGCAGTGAGCAAATCAAAGTCCTTATCCTCTTGGAACTTCACTATGCATAGGAGACAGATACTAAACAAAATACAAGTAAATAATGTCAGGTGAGACATTTTAAAATAAAACAATATAAGGAGAGAATGATGGCAACATGCAGTGTGGGGTGCCATGTTAAATGGGGAGCCTGGGAAAGGTATGTCTGAAAGGAGACTCAAGGAGAGCGAGATGGAGAGCGCAAGCTTGCACACCTCAGATATAAGAGTAGAGGGAACAACACATCTAAGAATCTGATTCAGAGGCAACAGGAAATTTAATAGTCCTGAGGCAAGTGTGCTTGGGCTGGTTGGGGGCTGGTGTGGCTGGAAATGGAGTGATGGGAGATGTTATAGAGTGAATGTTTATGTCCCCAAATTTATATGTTGAAACCTAATCCCCAATATGATGCATTAGGAGGTGTGTCCTTTGGGAGGTGACATTTCCCTGAATGTCATGAGGGCCCTCATGAGTGAGATTAATACCCTTATAAAAGAAAACTCAAGAGAGCTACCTTACCACTCTACCATGTGAGGGCACAATGAGCCAATAGCCATCTTGAACTAGGAAGCAAGCCCTCACGAGACACTGAACCTGCTGGTGCCTCCAGAACTGTGAGAAATAAATTTCTGTTATTTGTAAGCCACCCAGTCTATGGTGTTTTGTATAGCAGACCAAAAGAACTAAATCAGGAAACAAGATCAGACAGCCAGGGTATTTTTATTTCCCAGCCTAATATCAATCTATGCTTTATGTTTTAAAATTATTTTAGCTTTGCCCTGACCAGCGTGGCTCAGTTAATTGGGCATCATCCCACAAAGTGAAAGGTCACTGGCTCAATTCCCTGTCAGGACACATGCCTGGGTTATGGGTTCAGTACCCGGGCATGACTTACACAAGATTGATGTTTCCCCCTCACATCAGTGCTTCTCTCTTTTTCTTTCTCCCTCTCCTCCTCTCTTTAAAAATAAATAAAGTCTTCAAAAAATAAAATTTGTGAAACTCAACATTGAAAAAAACAAATGGCATCGCATAAATGAAAGGTTGGGGATTCAATCCCTGATCAGGGCACATACCTAGGTTTCTGGTTCAGTCCTGGGATGTGGCATATACAATCCCTGGTCCGTATGCAAATAGGAAGTAACCAATCAATGCTTTTCTCTTCCTTCCTTTCTCCTCTCTCCTTGTCTCTCTCTCCAAAAAAGCAAAGAAAATAATGTCATCAGGTGAGGATTAAAAAAAGTTTCTCCAAATAGGACATACAAATGGCCAATAGACATATGAAAAGATGCTCAAAGTCTCTAATCAAAGAGATGCAAATTAAAACCACAATGAACTATGATCAGGTAGCTAAATTAATTAGAGTATCATCCTGATATGCCATGGTTTGGGGTTCAATCCTGATTAAGGCACATAGAAGAATCAATCAATAAATAAGTGGAACAACAAGTCAATCTCTCTTTTTCTCTTCCTTCCTTTCCCTCTCTAAAATCAATTTAAAAATTTTAAATAAAACTGCAATGAAATACCACCTCATACTTGTCAGAATGACTATCATCAATAAGTCAACAAACACCAAGTGCTGGAGAGGATGTGGAGTAAAAGGAGCCCTAGTGCACTGTTGGTGGGAATGCCACTGTGCATTCCCACCAACAGACCGATGAAGCCACTGGGGAAGCACTATGGAGCTACCTCAAAAAATTAAAAATGAAACTGCCTTATGACCACTTCTAGGAATATATCCAAAGAAATCCAAAACACTAATTCAAAAGAATATATACATCCCTATGTTCATTGCAACATTATTTACAGTAGCCAAGAATTGAAAGCAGTGCAAGTGTCTATTAGAAAGTGAGTGGATAAACAAGCCATGGTACAGCCCTGGCTCAGTGGATTGAGCACCAGCTTGTGAATTGAAAGGTCATCAGTTTGATTCCCAGTCAGGACACATGCCTCGGTTGTGGGCCAGGTCCCCAGTTAGGGGCATGTGAGAGGCAACTAATCAATGTTTCTTCCTCTCTTTGTCTCCTTCCCTTCCCCTCTCTCTATAAATAAATAAATAAATAAATAAATAAATAAATAAAGTCTTTTTTTAAGAGTTTATTATTTTTAGAGAGAGGGGAAAGGAGAGAGGCAGAGAGGGAGAGAAACATCAATGTATGGTTGCCTTTCACCTGCCTCCAGCTACAGACCTGGCTGGAGACCTGGCTTGCAACCTGGTTATGTGCCCTGGCTGGGAATCGAACCAGCAACCTTTGGGTTCGCAGGCCGGCACCTTATCCACTGTGCCACCAGCCAGGACTAAAGTCTTTTTTTTAAAGGGGTGAATGGACTAAGAAAAAGAAAGCCTCGTAGACATAGACAGTATGGTGATTAACAGAGGGAAAGGAGGGTAAGGGAGGTAGAAGAGGGTATAAGCAGGATAAACGGTGATGGAAGATTTGACTTGGCTTAACACACAATACAGTATACAGATGATGTATTATAGAATTGTACACCTGAAACCTATATAATTATTAACCAAAGTCACCCCAATAAATTCCATTAAAAAGAAAAAATAAAAGAAATGAAACATTTGTAATTTCAGTGGGTCTTGTGGCCTGAGGGCTCTGCACAGCACACTTCAACCGCCAGGCCCTTTACTGGTGGGGGAACACAGGTTATAGAAGGAACTCTCTGGAGGGTGCTTCCACCAGCCTCTGCTCAGGGCAGGTTCAGAGGCCAGGTTCCCTGTGGATCCACCAGAGAAGTCCATTGTGATAGTTAATTTTGCACAACAATTTGAGCTAATGCTTGATCACATAAGTAAGTGGTAGAACGTTATTCCTAGGTGTCTATGGAAAGTGTTTCTGAAATAAATTAGTATTTGAATTGGTTTACTGAGTAAAAAAAGATCACCCCACCAATACAATGGGCATCTCTAACCCCCTGAGGGCCTGAAAAGAATAAGAAGTCAAAGAAAAAGTGAATTTGCTTTCTTGCCTAAGCAGAGATGTCATCTTCCCTTGCCCTTAGGCATCAGCTCTCTTGGTTCTCCAGCTTGAAGATGGTAGACCATAGAATATCACAGCCTCTATAATCATGCGAGTCAATTCCTATAATAAAATCTCTTTTTAGCAGTCCATCACCTTAACCACTCATCCCACAATAAATCTCTTTGTATATTTACCTACATATCCTATTGGTTCTTCTCTGGAGAACCCTGCCTATACCTCCACGTATGAGTGATTCTACCTCAATCTTTCAGACTACTTCCCATCTGACAGCCTCTAACATAGGCTGCTTTCTGGCCATTTGGTCTCTGGATGGGCAATTAGATCTTTGTGATACTGAGTTCTTACTTTCAGAGAACAATAACCGGAATTAAGTGTCATGTACACTCTGGCTACAGAAAACTACAAGGAATTTACTTTACTATCTACAAATTAGGGGCAGAACTTGAGCTGTGTTTTTACATTATTAGAAACCCATGACTAAATACAAGAGCTTTTGTACGTTCACAATGAATTTTAAAAAATTGAGTGGAATTGCTGAATTATTATTTTAAAATTTACCTCATTTTGCACATTGAGAATATCAAGAGGAAAATTCTGTCAAATATATTTGCCATAAACATTTCAGTAGTATGAAATAGTCAACTGTGAGTCTCCAAAAATGAGAAGGTACAACTTAAGTTTAGTTCTGACAAAAGACAAAAGAAGGTCGCCATACAATGAGCATCATCTCCTACCTGCTGGGCACAAGCAGCCATTGGCCAGTCTCCCTCAATCATTGCTTCTGCATGACAGTCTTCGCAGGGCTTCTGAAGCATTCCTTCCAGAGCAATTTCTGACTACTCTGTGGGGAACAGTCAGGACCTAGTGTGAGCCCCCTGGTCATGGAACCCTCAAGGCCAGAGATGTGGAAAGAGAGTTTCTGGAACAGGGGTCAAATTCCCTCAGCTGCCAGAAGTTAAGAACATTTACAAAAAAGCCATAGGGATATAAAGTATATCATAGGAAATACAGTCAATAATATTATAATAACTATGTATGATGTCAGATCAATACTAGATTTATGGGGGTAATCATTTTGTAAGATATATAAATGTCTAATCACTATATTGTACACCAGAAACTAATATAATATTATATGTCAACTTATTTAAATTTTTTAATTTTAATTTTAATTTAAGAATAAAATATTTTTTAAAAAGAGTAGTAAATTGTGACAATGTTGACAAAACAAAGGGACTTGGCTAGGACAGTTAATTGTGGGGAAGTGCCCTGGCTGGTAGCACAGTGGACAAGGCACCGGCCTGCAAACCCAAAGGTCACTGGTTTGATTCCCCAGCCAGGGCACATAACCAGGTTGCAAGCCAGTCTCCAGCCAGCTCTGTAGCTGGAGGCAGGTAAAAGGCAACCATGCATGATGTTTCTCTCTCTCTCTGCCTCTCTCCCTTCCTTTCTCTCTGGAAATAATAAATAAAATTTTAAAAAGAAATTGTGGGAAAGCAACTAAATACATAAGGGTTAGTTTAACAAGGTTTGTGTATACAAATTTCCCTTGTCCTTGACTCCCTCCCTCTGCAGATCAGACTGTTTCTTCCTCCTAGTACAGGGGTGGCTCTTTTCCTTTACCCCTTCATGGTAAGTTAGAGTGCCTTTCTTATATCTGCCATTTTTTGAGTGCCTTTAACTCCAGCTAATCTTTATGCCACAATGTCATTTTGAGAGCTGGAATATTCTAGGTCTTCACCAGGAACCAAATTGACTGGAACTTTGATCTTGGCCTTCCCAGCTTACAGAACTGTAAGAAATACATTATTGTTGTTGCAGCCACCCAGTCTATGATATTTCTGTCATAGCATGTCATGTTGACTAAGACATACTACAACATGAGTTGATATTTAGTAGTAGGAAAAATCTTTTTAAAATATGTTGGTAAAGGCCCTGGCTGGTATGGCTCGATGGACTGAGCACTGGCCTGTGGACCAAAAGGTTGTTAGGTCAGTTTCCAGTCAGGGCACATGCCTGAGTTGTGAGCCAGGTTCCCATTTGGGGGGCTTGCAAGGCAACTGATGGATGTTTCTGTAGCACATCAAAGTTTCTCTCCCATTCTTTTCCCTTCTCCACTCTCTAAAAATAAATAAATAAATATGTTGGTAGAAAACAATCTTCAAAAACCTTTCCCCAGGCCCTGGCTGGTAGCACAATGGATAAGGCACCAGGCCTGCAAACCCAAAGGTTGCTGGTTCAATTCCCCAGCCAGGGCACATAACCAGGTTGCAAGCCGAGTCTCCAGCCAGCTCTGTAGCTGGAGGCAGGTGAAAGGCAACCATACATTGATGTTTCTCTCCATTCCTCTCTCTTTCTGGAAATAATAAATAAAATCTTTAAAAACAAAAAACAAAAAACCTTTTCCCAGAATTCTGTGGGGAAGGAAATGTTAAGCAAAACACCTAGATAGACCTTGTGATTCCGAAAGAAAACTAGATTGTGCTTTCTAGAAAAATGGGAGCCAGAGAAAGAGAGGTAAGAAGGAGCTAGAACAACATGTCATAGGTTGTGTGCCAGCAGAAAAGAAAAAGCTGACTGGAGAGAAATTCCTGATGGTGGAATTGGCCATGGCATTTTTAAGATCCTGATGCCAAATAGTCCATTCTGTTGTTTCCTGGTCTGTGAGGTAACTCTGGTCCATCTCCCCCAACATTAAGTAAAAGCTTCTGCAACCAAAGCTTCCTGTCAGTGAAAGTTACATGGGAAGAAATTAGATGGTGAGGGAACGAGTGACACCAAAAAGTAGAGACTGAAAGTAGAGTCTCTAGGACTGAATCAGCACAGGAACCCACAGCCAAAGATGACTAGAGGAAATGTAAGCTTCACCTGTCCTCCCCGCTACCATTATCTCTGGAAATGTTGAGTTGCTATGGCAAAGGTCTCATCTAATATTATTTAAGTATTCGGTAGTTCATAAACTCCAGCAACCAAGAAGACTTACAACCACCCAGAGGGTTGCTTCTGAAGTGAAAAAGCTTTGTTTGTTTGCTTGCTTGCTTGCTTTGGGAGACAAGTTAGAGACTAAGAAGATAGGCTCTAAATGAGTGTTACTGCCTGCGCCTTTAATATTGCTTCCACTAATTACTTCCTATGCGACTTTGGGAAAGTTACTTTAAATCTCAACACCTCAGTTTCTCATCTATAAAATGGGGATAACATAGTACTTATTAAATAATATTACTGTGGGATAATGAATATGAACAATCAGTACAATGATTGGCAAATGGCAATTATTTGCTGAATGCAAATGTAAAAAGCTAGCTAGATAAAGGTGCAAAATTCTTTAGATGACTTATAGTTCTGCAACCTACAGCTTCACACTCTTACCTTTTTTGCTCTTTCTAGTATCCATCAGGCCACCCAACCAGCACAGGTGTCACTCCAACAGACAGAATTGCTTACTACCCTTTTGTGTCATGTCTATCCTTTTTACTACTATTATCTCTATAATATCTACGGAAACTTTTTTCACTTTTGCTTGGAAAATGCCAGTTTGCTTGTAATTAAATCCTTCTAATTTACTTTTGTTTCCATGCTGCTTTCATTGCTGTTATGAGCACAACTGGAATGTTGTATTTACACTTCACAGCACCATGGGGTCTTCTGAGGTTAGGAGCAATAGAAATATAAGAACAAATATTTAGCCCTGACTGGTAGCACAGTGGATAAGGCGCCAGCCTACAAACCGAAAGGTTGCAGGTTCGATTCCCCAGCCAGGGCACATAACAAGGTTGCAAACCCGGTCCCCAGTCAGGTCTGCGGCTGGAGGCAGGTGAAAAGCAACCATACATTGATGTCTCCCTCCACCCCCTGCCTCTCTCCCTTCCCCTCTTCCTGAAAATAATGAAATAAAATCTTTAAAAAAAAAAAAAAAAGAAGAACAAATATTTAAAAAATTATTTCAAGTAATGAAAGAAAAATCAAACACAGCCATGCTTGCTGATGCTGTCACTGAGATGGACACAGCCCTCTCCTGGCCTCTTTAAAATTCTCCAAAATAGCCCAAATGGATAAGCTTTGCTTTTCAATCAATAATGAAGCAGTGGGTTTTGTTTGTTTGTTTGTTGTTTTGTTTTGTTTTGGGGGCCCTATGAGAAAGATTATTTGAATGTAAAAAGTTCAATCTGAAAGAAAGTAAATCTGCCCTTGCTGGTTTTTTTTCAAAATAGGTTATATGGTAGCTGTTTTCAATAAAATTGAGCTAAAACTGCATCCCCAGCATTTTCATGAAATATATTTAAAACATGTAATAAGATAAAGCACTTTTTAAAATGTTTTTTAAATTGTTCTATTATAGTTGTCACATTTTTCTCCCATTGCTCTCCCTTGTCCTGCCCACCACACCTTCTCCCACAGTCAGTCCCTGCCCTGTTGTTCATGTCCATGGGTCATTTATACTAGTTTCCTGATTAGCCCTTTCCCTTTCTTTCCCCCATTTTCCCCTTTTTTCCCTTCTTCCTCCCCTCTGCTCGCTATCAGTCTGTTCCTTATTTGCATGCCTCTGGTTCTATTTTGCTCATTTGTTTGTTTTGTTCATTAGGTTCATATATTAGGTAAGATCATAAGGTATTTGTCTTTCACCACCTGACTTATTTCACTAAGTATAAAACTCTCCAGTTCCATCCATGCTGTGAAAGGTGTGAGTTCCTTATTTATTTCTGCTGTGTAGTATTTCGTTGTGTAAATGTACCACAGTTTTTTAATACAGTCATCCACTGATGGGCACTTAGGCTGTTTCCAGTAGTTGGCTTTTGTGATTAGCATTGCTATGAACATAGGGGTGCATTGGTTCTTTTGAATTGGTGTTTCAGGATTCTTCAGGTATAATCCCAGCAATGGAATCACTGGATCAAAAGGCAATTCCATTTTTAGTTTTTTAAGGAAATTCCATACTGTTTTCCACAATGGCTGCACCAGTCTGCAATCCCACCAATAGTGCACTAGGGTTTCCTTTCCTCCACATCCTGGCCAGCACTTGTTTGTTACTTTGTTGATGATGGCCATTCTGACAGGTGTGAGATTGTATCTCATTGTGGTTTTAATTTGCATTTCTCTGACATCTGGTGATGTTGAGCATTCTTTCATTAGTTTATGGGCCCTTTGTATGTCCTCCTTGGGGAAGTGTCTTTTCAGTGTATTTTTTGTTGAATTTTTAATTGGATTACCTATCTTCCTGGTGTTTAGTCATATAAGTTCTTTATATATTTTGGAGAAGAACCCTTTTCCAAAGTTATCATTGGCAAATATGTTTTCTCATAAGGTTGGTTCCCTTTTCATCTTGCTGATGTTTTCTTTAGCTGAGAAGAAACTTTTTATTTTGATGTAATCCCATTTTCTTTCTTTATTTCCCTTGCTCTAGGAGACATATCAGTGAAAATATTGCTGCATGGGATATCTGGATTTTTACTGCTTATATTTTCCTGTAGGACTTTTATGGTGTCATGGCTAACATTTAAGTCTTTTATCTATCTTGATTTTATTCTGGTGTATGGTATAAGTTGGTGGTCTAGCTTTATTTTTTTTGCATGTTCCTGTCCAGCTCTCCCAACACCATTTGTTGAAGAGGCTATTTTTACTCCATTTTATGCTCCTGCCCACTTTGTCAAATATTAATTGGCCATCGAGACCTGGGTTTATTTCTGGGCTCTCTATTCTGTTCCATTGATCTGTTTGTCTGTTCTTATGCCAAGACCAGACTGTTTTGATTTTAGTGGCTTTATAATATAGTTTGACATCAGTTATTGTGATCCCTCCTACTTTATTCTTCTTTTTCAAAATTGCTGAGGCTTTTGGGTCATTTTTGGTTCCATATAAATTTTTGAAGTATTTATTCTAGCTCTGTGAAATCTCATTGGTATTTTAATAGGAATTGCATTGAATCTAGAAATTACTTTGCATAGTATGGATATTTTCATGATATTAATTCTTTCAATCCATGAACATGGTATATGCTTCCATTTATTTGTATCTTCCTTAATTTCTTTCTTCAGTGTTCTGTAGTTTTCCAAGTATAGGTCTTTCACCTCTTTGGTTTATTCCTAAGTACTTTATTTTTCTTCTTGCTATAGTAAATAGGATATTTTCTAATTTTTTCTCTTATATTTCATTGTTGGTATACAAAAGTGCCTTTGATTTCTGAATATTGACTATACTCAGCCATTTTGCCAAATTCGCTTATTAGTGAATTAGGTTGAGTAGTTTTTTGGTGGAGCTTATAGGGTTTTCTATATGCACTATCATGTTGTCTACCATGAAGCAGTTTTGTTGTTCCCTATTCTGGATGAATAAAGCAATCATTTCCCACCTCCTTCTCCAACTTCTACCTCAGGCACAATTCCCAGAAAGCAAGTTTGGGCTACAGGGGTTAATATATAAACAACATAGTTACATGCTTAAATTTGCCTCATCCAGCTGACATCCATCCAGGAGCTGGTTTGTAGTAGTGCACCCACATCTTTGCCCTTTTGGTGAGCTTCCTGCAACAGATTGCCAAGGAGCTTTCTATTTACCTGAATATTCATAATTTTGGATGCTTTGCATTCCATACTGAATATCCAAGTTCTTATCTGGCATCATTTTTCCTTCAGCCTAAAGAAATTCCTTTAGTATTTCTTGTAGTGCAGGTCTGCTGGTCTTTGTTTTTTTTTGTTTTTATGTATTTTTCTGAAAATGTCTTTATTGCACCTTCATTCTGGAATGTTAGTTTCTCTGTAAACTAAATTCTGGGTTGACAGGACTTTTTTTTTTTTTCTTTCAGCATCTAGAAGATGTTGCTTTACTGTTTTTTGACCCTCATTGTTTCCAGTGAGAAGTCAGAACTTCGAAGTATCGTTCTCCTGTATATAAAGTAAGATTTGCTTCAAGTGTTTTCAAAATGTTTCTTTCTTTTCTTTTCTTTCTTTCTTTCTTTCTTTCTTTCTTTCTTTCTTTCTTTCTTTCTTTCTTTCTTTTGCAATTTGACTATATTCTGCCTTAGCATAGTTTACCTTTAATTAATTCTCCTGTTTCACTGAGCTGGTATCTATAAATGTTTTTCACCAAACTTGGGAAATTTTCAGCCATAGTTTTTTTCAAGTGTTTTTTGTGCCATTTTCTCTCTTCTCCTTCTGGGATTCCTATTACTCAAGTATTAGCCATATGTACTTGGGATAGAAGCCCTAAAATGAAACCTATTCTCTACCAGTCCCTTCATTTGAATAGTGACTCTACCAGCGTCTTCCTGCTTTGGGTTCATGCTCAGTCTTTCAGATAGTTTTCTACTCCCCAGTGTTTATAGCTTTTGTCGATAGAGAGGGCCAATCTGATAGAAGGTCACCTGCCTGGCTATTACCAGAAGTGAACCCAGTTTGGGATGTTTAGAGGAGGCCATTTAATCACCCTCATTCACTCCCCTCACTTCCTTCTGACCTCCCAGGAAGTCAATCCAGTCAGTGGTGGGAAAACAACTTTTCTACCTGAAAAGTCCTCATCTTGGAAGTGGTCATGCAAAAAAGGATTCCTTCTGTTATTCTCATGTAAGTATGATATAACAAGCATAATGTAAACCTACCCATCCTAAAGCTAAAAGGATTATGATTCTAGAGGAATAAAAACAGTCAAAAGGTCTAAGTTAGGCCCGGTTCTTCAGAGAGCCACCTGTGCAACCTTGGACAAATCAGTTACCTTGTCTAATGAGGAACATACAAAGAGACCATCATACCACACACACACACACACACACACACACACCACACTTGCAACACACACACACACACACCCTGCCACCTCAGTGGTCGATCATGAAGCTCAAATGAGGTAACACATGGAAACATGTTATAAAACGACATTATTCTACTGTGACTCCCTGAAGTCCCAAGACTGAATTCTAGTCCCAGGACTTGGCATGTAGTAGGTAGGGGCTTACGTATGATTGAATGAAGTAACCCTAACCACATTCTTCTATGGAGCTCTGTGAGAGAAATAATGACTCAACCATGTCCCAAAGGGAGGAGGGTCTGCTTTTCTGTCCTTTAGAAACCCAAAGCTAAAGGAATTTTTTAAAACACCCAGGGTGCAGTGTAATCCTGACTGACTATTGTCACTAGACCTACTGCTCAGAATGCTCCCCACCTCCCTCCGGCAGCCCCCTCCCCAAGCCGTTAGGGGATGTGTTAGCCCACCAATTGAGAAGCCAGATGGTGTCACTTAATAAACAGGGAAGAGAAAGGGGCTTGGCATAAACTACAAGAGATGTTTACATCAAAGGAAACTGGGTTTTAAATTCCATATAAATTGGGAGCTCAGAATTAGACAGGCTACCAGTGTCCCCTTAAGAGCTCAGCACTGAGCTGGAGAGGCTGCTGGGAGAAGAGGTGTGGCCAAGTGACACTTGGGGAGTGGTGCTGGATTGGGCTCAGTGGAAGGTAAGCCTCAATACAAATAAAGGCATGGACACAGGAAAACCAGTGGCATGATTTGGAAGGAAACAAGATTGCCACCATTCAGCCTGGACTGGTTTAGTGACTTGTGTGTGAAATGAGTTAAAGAATACTCACCTCTTAAAGTTATACAACTGTTTTCCAAAAGTCATCCCTTCCCCCTCTGCCAAAGGCTTCTCTGCCTCCAAGGAAAGGGAGAAGCGGTTACTTGTTTTAAGGTAAGTCCTGGGGCAGGAGTGGGATAGTCTGGCTGGACAAGCCTGAAACTGCCCCGCCGCACTCTCCAGGTGTATCTCTCTCCGTTTCTGACTTTTGTTCCTGCCACCAGCCTCCTTCCAGTTCTTTGAAAACCACATGCACTCCTAGAGCTCCTGATGACTGACTTTCTTCCCTGCCCATATTTTGGTGTGTTTGACTCTTTCTCATTGTCCAGATGTCTGCTTAGATGCCACCTTCTTGAAGAGGCCTTTGCGTACCCTCAACCTTGGTTCCTTAGTTCTCAGTCACTTTCTAGCATATCATTGCTTTCTATTTTTCTCAAAGCTTTTAATGCTCTGAAATTATCTAGTTTAGTCATGTGATTGTTATTGTCAGTCTGTCTCAGTTCTCAGCAAAATGCAGGCTAAATGAGAGCAAGAGGCTTCTTTGCTCATTCCAGTATCCCCAGTACTGGAAACCCTTTGAGGTCTCTTTTTTAAAAGATTATATTTGTTACTTTTTAGAAAGAGAGACAGGGAGTGGGGGGAGGAAGGGAGAGAAACATGGATGTGAGAGAGAAACATTGATCGGAGACCAAACCCACAAGCCAAGGGTGTGCCCTGGTTGGGAACTGGAGACCTTTTGCTTTGCAGGATGATGCCCAACTAACAGCCACACTGGTTAGGGCCCTTTTGAAGTCTTGATAACTCTTTGATGAATGAATGAATAGAATAAGGTATTACATAAGATGATGTGCTTAAGCACTTTGAGAGTGCCAGACACTCTCAACAACAGCATTTAGCATTATTACTGTTACCATCAGTCCTCTTTTGGTTGCAAGTCTTATCTGTTGGTTGAGGAGGGGAGCATTACTTTGGAGAAAGCAAGAAGCATTGATTTACCATGAAAGTTCCCCTTCTCTTCTCTAGAGGACAAGGACAAGACCTGAAGACAGTCACTACAAAACTCACAGAGGCAGCACTGAATACTGTTGAAAGCACAAGCTTATGGCTTTGTGCTAACCCATCATGTTCCCTTGGGTAAGTCAACCTCTCTGAATACATTTCCTCATCTGAGAAATAAAAGATATTCATAGATGCTGCCTAAGATCTCTTCTAACTAAAGCATCCATCTCATAGTGGTCTTGACTGCCTCCTGAAGAAAAAAAAAGTGAAGAAACTGAAGAGAGGCAGAGATGATTCTAGAAGTAAATATTGTAGTCAGTTTCCAAGTGATTGGATTAGGCACCACCCTGCACTTCCCTTCCTAGGGATGAGGACATCTGGAAAGGTCTCAGAATACCCCCTCGGCCTTTTTTTAAAAATATTTTTTATTTATTTTTAGAGAAAGGGGAAGGAAGAGAGAAAAAGAGGGAGAGAAACATCAATGTGTATTTGCCTCTACCATAGCTCCAACTGGGGACCTGGTCCACAACCCAGGCATGTGCCCTGACTGGAAATAGAACCAGCAACCCTTTGGTTCACAGGTTGGCACTCAATCTATTGAGCCACACGGACCAGGGCTCCTCTCCCTTTCATCCAAAGCGGAGACTACCATGCTTTGAACACTTACTATTAGCAGCTTTACACCTGGCTATCCTTTCATTTTTATTTTTAAGATTTTATTTATTTATTTTCAGAGAGAGGGGAAGGAAAGAAGAAAGAGAGGGAACCATCAATGTGTGGTCACCTCTTGAGCCCCAACTAAAGACCTGGCCTGTTCACAGGCCAGTGCTCAATCCACTGAGCCACACCAGCCAGGGTTCATCTTTATTTATTTTTTCTTTGTTTTTAAATTTCTTTTCATCTTTAAAATTGCCTTAAAAGCAGGGTTAGAAATTGAAACCAAATTTGTCTCTTCCTCACCCGTTTTACTCCAGCGTCATGGGTGGGAATTCCCATCTAGTGGTCCCAAACCTCTGGATCATCAAAATCAGCCCAACAGCTTGAAGAGGCTCCAGGACCTATCCAAGGCCTGGTCAACAGAAATCTTTGGGGGTGCTGCCCAGATATCTGTATCTTTCAAGGCTCTCCAAGTCCCAGTAGTACTCACTGAGACTTGGAAAACATTGCATAATACAGAGCTGTGAAGCCACCCAGTAATTGGAAAGCTTCCCAGAAATGTGCTAATGCCTTAATTTGGTGGTTTTGAACGTCACTCTACTTTGCCTATGCCCCTCCCTGCAGAGCTGTAGCTGGGCCCCAAGATGCATGTCTCCACCGCGCCCTCTGCTGGACATGCTGTAAAATTTTAAACTGCAACCAGCTCCTTGGGCCAAAAAGTACAGGGGTGTGAAGCTGCGGTCCTCAATCACTTTGTAATATCAAAAAATGTAATACAACACTCTCCATGATGTAGAGGTGACTACTACTAATACCCTCTGATTAAGAAAATGCATAGTGATCATATTCTTAAAAAACAAATGAATTAAGAATTTGGTTTGAACTCTGGCTGGTGGCTCAGTGGATAGGCACCAGCCTGCAAAAGCAAAGGTCGCCAGTTCAACGCCCAGACTGCAAGCCGGGTCTCCAGCCAGGTCTGTAGCTGGAGGCAGGTGAAAAGGCAACCATACATTGATGTTTCTCTCCCTCTCTACCAGGCAACCATACATTGATGTTTCTCTCCCTCTCTACCTCCCTCCCTTCCCCGCTCTCTAAAAACTAATTAATTAATTTGAGAGAGAGAGAGAGAGAGAGAGAGAATTTGGTTTCAGCACGGGCTGATGTGGCTCTGTGGATTGAGCCCCAGCTGTGAACACGTACCCAGGGTTGGGGACCCGGTTCTGGGTGGAGGCTTGGCAATGAATGTATGTATCACTCACATATGGATGTTTCTCTTTCTCCCTCCCTTCCCGTCTCTCTAAAAGTAAATAACTAAAATCTTAAAAAAAAAAAAAGACTTTGCACCCCAGCTGGTGGCACAGTGGACAAAGCACCAACCTGAGAACCCAAGGGTCACTGGTTTGATTCCCAGCCAGAGCATATGGCCAGGTTGCAAGCCAGGTCTCCAGCCAGATCCGTAGCTGGAGGCAGTTGAAAGGCAACCATATATTGATGCTTTTCTCCCTCTCTGTCTCTCTCCCTTTCCCCCTCTCTAAAAATAATAAATAGCCCTGGCTGGTGGCTCAGTGGATAGTTGCCAGCCTGTGAACCCAAAGGTTGCTGGTTCGATTCCCAGCCAGGGCACATAACCAGGTTGCAAGCCAGGTCTCCAGCCAGCTCTCTAGCTGGAGGCAGATGAAAGGCAACCATACATTAATGTTTCTTTCTTCTCTCTGCTTCCCTCCCTTCTTCTCTCTTTAAAATTAATAAATAGCCCTGGCTGGTGGCTTAGTGGATAGGCGCCAGCCTGTGAACCCAGGGGTCACTGGTTCAATTCCCTAGCCAGGGCACATGGCCAGGTTACAGGCCGTGTCTACAGCCAGGTCCGTGGCTGGAGGCAGGTGGGGGGCAACCATGAATTGATGTTTCTGTCCCTCTCTGCCTCCCTCCCTTCCCCTCTCTCTGAAAATAATAAATAAAATCTTTAAAAATAAATAAATAAATAAAATTAATAAAATCATTTTTAATTAAAAATAAATAAATAGATAAAATGTTACTTACACCTAGTAGTTAGTGAATGCTATGAAGAAAAAAAAAAAAGTTTTTAAGAGCCTTACTTTAGCAAGGATGATCAAGGAAGGCCTGTCTCTTAAAGCTATGGTTTAAAATTTAAGATGGGGGGCAGCTGGAAGCAGAAGGGTAAAGGGGGAAAAGTTGGTATAACTGTAATAGCATAAACAACAACAAAAAATTAATAATAATAAAATAAGCCCTGGCTAGTGTGGCTCAGTGGACTGAGCACTGGCCTGTGAACCAGAAGGTCATTGGTTCAATTCCCAGTCAGGGCAGCTGCCTGGGTTGTGGGCCAGGTTCCCAGTTGAGGGCACGAGAGGCAACTGATCAATGTTTCCTCTCCCTCTCTTTCTCCCTTCCTTTCCCTCTCCCTAAGAAATATATATTTTTTAATTTAAAAATTACACAAGGTCAAAATTCTAAAAATAATAATTAAAAAATAAAATTTGATGCACCACCACCACAAAAAATAAATAAGTAAATAAAAATAATAGAATATGAGATGGGCTAAGCCATGCAAAGCAGCAAGGGGATACCAGGTGGCTTAAGGCATTCTCATTTGAGGCAGTCACAGGAAGCCTTGGTGGCTGAAGATCCTGATAAAGGGGTTGTGATGTGAGATGAGGTTAAAGAGGTTAACAATAAGCACCTACTATGTGTCAGGCACTGTTCCTCTTGCTTTATATCCATTGTCCCATTCTATCCCCACCAGACTTAAGTAAATAATAGCCTCATCTTTTGAATTTTATAGATGAGAAAATAAATGAACAGAGAGATTATTTTGCTCAAATTTCTATTGATAGTAAGGTAGCAAAACTGATGGGGGACTCAAATGTTGGAATAATCTTAGTTCAGGTAATAGCTAATAAATTAGTAATCAATGTATGTTAAAAGCTATTGTTTTAGGAACTGACAAAGGAGACCTTAAGCAGATCCACCTTTGTGCTTTAGGAGGACAGCAAGCAATCTAGATGGTATCTGAGCCATTGTATCCCAGTGTGAGACTACCATTGAGACTACTACCACCCAGGACACAGATGAACTTAATCCTGCAGCTTTTATCTGATTAACTTTTTCCCTGAATTCCAACCTCGATTACTACACTTCAGTTCTTACAAAGTATCAGTTTAAAATAGAATTTGAGGTGGTCTGTTAGGGTACAAACCCACCATTTTCGCAAATAGCTGACCATGTGAATAAAACTCCCATAAAAGATTCAGCCCCTGTCTCTGCTTATTAGGTCTGGTTGATGACAGGAAGCACAAACACTAACTTTTCTGGTTTCACATTCTGGAGGCTGTTCCAGAACAGACCTTGGGGCTCTCCAGTAAGTCTAAGTATTTGGCAAGTAGTCACATTGGCTGCGTCAATTTGGGGATCCCAGGGTGTGGCTTGGAGATTCCCTAGGAGCTGCCAAGTGATTTCACTTGGGAACTGTCCTCCTGGGACTCAGCACCTCCTGTTATCTTCATTTTTTATTGAGTCACTGCACTTTCTAGTTCAGGTTACAATCCCGGGTCATGATTTAGGAATTAAGGTATCATCTGATTTACAGAGTTCTGTCTGGTAAAATAAAGAAAATTAAATTTAAAAAATTTAAAAGTGGGGGGGTCTTCTGGTTTCATTATGGTGCCTTTTCTAGTTTTAGTGATATTACAGTACCCTGTCTGGTAGAATGCAGGGAGAGGACTCCATTCTGGGAAACAGCCCTTTGAGGTGAGTTTTGGCTGTTTGGTCAACCTATGCTTATGAACCTATGATTAAAAAGAAAGTGTTTTCCATTGTAATACTGTCTATTTGGCTTATGTATTATGTAATCTAGATTCAGGAGAGCACTGGCCACTGAATGGGTCTTTAAATCACTGTATTATACTGTAACTAGATTTGTTTTTGTCAAAAATCAGGGAAGTGGGACAAAATGTCTTACCTAGAAATTTTCATGAGTTTACATAATCAAGATGCAGGATTAAAAGGAAATAGATTAGGGGGACAGAGGGGAGCAAAAAGGGATGGATATAATACAACAACAATAAAAAAAAAACATTTAAAATAAATAAATAAAGGAAATAGATTGATGGTCCAGAGAAAAGGGAATTTTCCTGTGACAGCGGAAGCTCAGAGGAGAGGGCCTGGGAAGACCTGATATTACGGCTGCTGTGCGTGTGGTCAGGGTTCCCACAGCTGCTCCAGCCCTGGGGGACCTTCCTCCTTACTTCACTGAGGGAAAGTGAGCTTGAGCTAGCCTTGTCATCTCAAACCCATCAGGAAACCAAATTCAATGAAGGAAAATCCCCTACCAGGGCAGGGCAATATCCTTTGCAAAAACTTCCAGTGGCAGTAGGGCCAGGGGGCAGCCCGCTGAATATTATTGGGCACATACTCCATTTTCTATATCAGATCTGTTCAACAGAAAAACTCTGAAAGGACCAGAGTATATCCCTGTAGAATGGATTTTAGAATGGAAAATTCATAGATATCTCAAACTCAGTGTATGTAAAAATGAACTCTCCATTTTCCTCATTCTGAAATTCAGAAAAGACATCTAGGCTAAAACTGGAAGTGTGTTGTTTTTTAGCCTACTAGGTGTTATTTAGAAATGGATGATGCTACCTAAAGAGATAAGAGTTCCATGGACCAACATGCTATCTCTTTTGGGGACACAGCTGTGCCTTTCCCTTCCCTCTCCTCTTCCCCCACAGGTGTGCTTGTCTCCTAAACTCTAAGGGACCCCACGAGACTTGCAACCAGACAGCAGCAGCTCGTCTGGAACTAACCCCCTTTTTCTCTGACTTCCCAGAGAACCAAAGCAGCCCCACCCAGGATCTCCTGTTGCTTCTTCTTCCAAATCCCTTCCTTGTTTCACTGTCCCCAGTTTTAATAAACATACCCTCATAGTCACCTGAACTCACGTGTGTTGTGAAGTATCTCCTGCACAAAGTCAAGAACCCACACGCTACAGCTAGTCCAAGGCAGACCTGCTCTGGGTGGACACCTCTCCAATAACACCTCCACCCTTTCCTGGGAAGATTCTGAATATTCCTTCTCCTCACTGAATATCCTTGTTCCCCCATTAAATAGACCTCAATAAAGGAAGCAAGTTCCACTTAAGGGGGGGCTGCTTTGTCTGTGGAGTAGTGCATTCTTTGTCTAACTGCTTCACTAATAAAGTCACTTTCATCTTAAACTCCTTCTTTAAAAAAGAGTTCCAAGAACCAAACCCTCAGAACCTCCTATGCTTGGAAGTCAGATATCTGGGAGAGAAGTGGGGAGGAAGAGGGAAAGAGAGAGCCTGAGGGGAACCAATAAGGGAGTGCTACAGGAGCTAGAAGCAGAGAAGACATGTCTTACTGCTAACCCAGCAGTTTGGGGCCTGGTCTAATAATGTTGCCAGATGTTTCAATATCACAAGAAATGCTGTTAGCCAGGGAGAAGAAAAATCCTTGGAATTCTATGTATTGTTTCCACTACCTGGGAAGAAAAACCTTTGCTTCCCAAAGTCTGAAAGGCATCCCAAGGCCCTAAGGATGGGAAAGGGTCCATAGTGTCTAAAGGAAGGAGCTCATTAATACCTTTAGTTATCCATGCCCCCGTCCTGGAAAGCTAGCACCACCCTTTCAATAAGTAACTTCCTCTCTCTCATCCCAACTATATAAGGGCTCAGAACCAAGGACTTGCTCTCTCTTTCAGCACCCTTGGCCTTTGGCCCGGCCTCCGGCCACGCTAGGGCAAGCTTGCCACCCCCAGCCTTTGGCCATCTTTGTTTTTGCTGTCCCATTCATTGATAAATTTTGTGTTTATGCTAACAGACTCACTGATCTGAAATTCTTTACTGTAATTCTTTATTGTGGAGAAGAGCCAGGGATTCTCCAATAACAGAAGGAAGAAAATACAAGACAAAAGCAATCTAGGATTGCACTCTTATTGGTCTCTGAAAAAGAGACATCTCCTTATTCTATTTATTTATTTATTAAGGTTTTATTTATTATTTTCAGAGAGAAGGGCAGGGAGATTGGAAGAAAGGGAGAGAAGCAGGTTGCCTTTCACATGCCTCCAGGCAAGGTCCTGGCTGGAGACCTGGCTTGCAACCTGACTGGGGAATTAAACCAGCGACCTTTGGGTTCGAGGGCAGGTGCCAACCCACTGAGCCACAACAGCCAGGGCTCCTTATTTTCTAACACCTGGGAAGGAATTGGCCCAGGCACATAAGCATAGAGAGATTTAGTGTCGAAATCTAGGTCAACATGCAAGGAGTCCACATGCTTGTTTTAGTCCATGTACTACTCTAAAGTACAAAGTAGGAGGCACACTCCCAAAAGAGAAAGCTGTCTCAAGGCTTTCTCCATAATTCCTCAGCCTCCTGTTAGGCTCACAAGGATACCTGGAGGAATGGACAGAGTGCCACCTCATGTAAATATGTCCCAAACCCTTTGGGAGAAGGGTTCTATGCTGAGGATGGGTGGGGCTAAGGCATTATTAGTCATGTTCTTGTCATTTCCTGTGGTGGTTTTTTTTTTTTTTTTTAATCTTTCCCAACCACAACCTCTGATTTCATCCACTTCTCCTTCCACTTTATTATCTTCCCCCAGGAAGCATTATGACTTTAGCAATCATTTTGTCCCTATAATCACATGATAATAATAATTTCATTATTAATTAACATGATAGTTAAAGTGTTCTCTTTCATATCCATTTGGGTACTTGGAAATTGCTGCCATAAATGTTTAAGAGCTTTTACCTGCGTATCAGGGAGAAAGAAAAGATGGATCTTCACCCGAATGCCCAACTCACATACAATACATAGCACATTTGCACAGAGGGATCTACAGCTGTAACAGGACGCTTTAAGGAGAAGGGAGGTCTTCAGTTTTAATGAGCCTGTTTTGCCTGCTGCAGGAATGACTCTTTTTTTTTTTTTTTTTTTAAAGGACATTTTTAAAAAAGATTTTATTTATTATTTTCAGAGAGAAGGGAAGGGAGAGAGGGAGAGAGAGAGAGATCAATATATGGTTGCCTTTCACCTGCCTCCAGCTACGGATCTGGTTGCAGACCTGGCTTGCAACCTGGTTATGCTCCCTGGCTGGGAATCGAGCCAGCGACCTCTTGGGTTCACAGGATGGTGCCAATCCACTGAGCCACACCAGCCAGGGCCCCCAGAGTTTTCATACTGTTGGGAATATACCTTAAATTCTTGGGGCACCACCTAGTTGGTGTAATTGCTATTATAAGCTGAAGAAAAACCTTACCAATCCTGTCAGGCAAGTAGAAATGTCTTCCAGCATATCCATACCCCTTTCTTTTCCAGTGGGGTTTAGAATTTTTCTTTCTTTTTTTTTTTTTTAATTTTATTGTTGTTGTATTACATCCATCCCCTTTTTGCTCCCCTCTGTCCCCCCACCCACCCACCCATTCCCCCCAAAGTCAATCCCACCTGTTGTCCATGTCCATGGTTCCTTTATACTAGGTTCTTGTCTAAGCTGCTCCCCATCTTTGCCTCTACCTCTCCCTCCCCCCTATCCCGTTCCC
>PVIW01010777.1:0-41884 GCA_004026585.1 Noctilio leporinus
ACATTTACACAATGGAATTCTATATGGCAGAAAGAAAGAAGAAACTTGTACCCTTTGCAACAACATGGATGGAACTGGAGAGTATTATGCTTAGTGAAATAAGCCAGTCAGTGAAGGACAGGTATCATATGATCTCACCCATTACGGGACAATAATGAGCAAAACTAACAACAAGCAAAACAGAACCAAGTGTATGAATGCAAGGAATAGGCTTTCAGTGGTCAGGGGGAAAGGGGTTGGGGGGAGGGCGGAGGCAGAGGCAAAGAAGGGGAGCAGCTTAGACAAGAACCTAGTATAAAGGAACCATGGACATGGACAACAGGTGGGATTGACTTTGGGGGGAATGGGTGGGTGGGGAGGGGGACAGAGGGGAGCAAAAAGGGGATGGATGTAATACAACAACAATAAAGTTTAAAAAAAAGAAAAAAAAAAAAAAAGAAGAAGAAGAAGAAGAAAGGGTTTAGATGGCTGTTCACCCTTAATAATCCCTGACTGGTCCAGATGGAGCCTGGGCCTGAGGGCTTTTAGCAGAGAAAAAAATTTAAAAAAAAAGGAAAAGCTCTGGCTGGTATCACAGTGGACAAGGCGCCGGCCTGCAAACCCAAAGGTAACAGGATTGATTCCCCAGCCAGGGCACATAACCAGGTTGCAAACCCAGGTCTCCAGTCAGGTCTGTGGCTGGAGGCAGGTGAAAAGCAACCATACATTGATGTCTCTCTCCCTGTCTGCCTCTCTCCCTTCCCCACTTTCTAAAAATAATGAAATAAAATATATATATAAAAAAAAAGTAAAACGTATAGACGCTTCTTTAAAAAAAAAAAAAAAAGAAAGAAAAGAGGGAGAAAGTCACAAGATAAAGAGAAATCAATATTAATAAAGAAAGGGTTTAGGTGTCTGTTCACCCTTTATGATCTCTGTTTGGTCCAGGTGGAACCAGAACCAGTGGGCTTTATCAGGGAGAAAAGAAAGAAGAAAGAAAAAAAAGGGGTGTGGGGTGGAGAAAGTCACAAGACAAAGAGAAATCAATATTAATAAAGAAAGGGTTTAGGTGTCTATTCACCCTTTATGATCTCTGATTGGTCCAGGTGGAGCCAGAACCTGTGGCCTTTACCAGGAAGAAAAGGAAAAAAAGAAAAGAAAAGAATTAAAAAAAGGAGGAAAGAAAAAAAAGAGAAAGAGGAAGGAAGAAAAGAATAAAGAAAGGGTTTAAGTGGCTGGGGAAGGGAGGAATACTTAGATTGAGGACTGGGAATGCGTTGTAGCCACAGAGTGAGTAGACTTTAATTCAAGAGTAGGGGAAGAGTCTTGGGTATTTAGGTGGATTGAGGTATGGGGGGTGGTGATGAAGAATATGTGAGAAGTAACTTTTGCAAAGGATATGTTGGGGATTAATAGTTCATATAGCTCTCGTTATAACTCAGGTGCTTGAGATTAGCAGCAATCCCTTTCCTGTGGCTGCCTCTTTTTCTTGGTCCGGACTTTGCTGTCTATAGTTTAGCCGGCCTTGGTGTGTGGCAGGGCCTCTGATTGTCACAATCAGGGCTGATTCTGAGTGTCCACCCCCAGGTATAGGCAGGGCCTTCTGCAGCATAGCTGGGTTTTAGGGCTGCAGGTATTCTGGAGCCCGCAGGATGTCCCCTCCCACTCCTGGCAGAGGTTCCTGCCCATGATGAGCACCCAGCACCCCTGCAGGGCAGCCTGCAATGTCGCAGGTCCCTGTGATGACTGACTCCGCCCCCGCAGTTCAGGGAGGAAGCAGCCCCTGTCCGTCAACAGTACTGGGGGTCCGCATACACTGCCCACCCCCATCCTGGGGAGCGCCAGTCCTCCAAGCCAACCAGCTCTCCGAGGAGTCCTTTACGAGGCCTCTGTGATGAGCCCCTCCCAGGCATGGGCGGTGCAGTCTTTGTCTCCGGCAATCGGTGGGTCAGTTGCCCCCGCTACTGGTTTCTGGCTTGCCATTAGGAGTTTCCGCAGAGCCTGGGGGCCTGTGTGGTTGTGCAGGGCTGGGCCTCTCCCCTTGCAGGGGCCCCAAGCTGCTGCCTCCCCAGTGGCCCAGCAGCACCGCCCTCGGCCCTCTCGCGGCCCCGGCCAGTGCACCTCCCCGCTCCCCTGCTCCAGCTCCCCGCAGGACTCTTCTCCTCTGCCTCTAGCCCCATGAGGAGTTGCCAGAGTGAGTCTCTCACACAGTTCCTCCCCTGCAAGAGTTCAATTCCTCATTCCCTACGGCGTTTGCCCTCGCTGCCCGCACTTCACTGCCCAGACTTCTAGTTGCCAGGGAGCCTGGAGCTGGCCTCAGTCAAATGCGCCCCTCTGGGCAGATCCGCCACTGCCCAGAGCCAACCCCGGCCCGCCGGCCAGTCAGTCGGGAACTGCCTCACCCACTCTCCTGTTGGTCTCCGCTGCCTCTGGGCTGTGCTCCCCTGTGTCCAGATGCCAACCACTCCAATTCTCAGGGTCCCGAAGACGTCTCATGCTCCCCATCCCGTCCTCCAGCTGCTCTGGTACTCGAGAACACCATCAGCACTGCTCTCTACTCTGTCGCCATCTTTCCTCCTCCCATTCTCAGCATTTTTCTAACCTATAGATTGACTGATTTCACAACACACCCATGTCTAGTTAGTTGCTATTTAAAACATAAATTGCTAAAAAAATTTTTGAAATAAAAAAATAACGTAAATTGCTAACAAAATCTATATATTACTCACCCACGTATAAGCACATATTTTGTAATAGTGAATAAGAAAGCTAGCATGTCTTCTATGTAATATACATCCACATTTTCTTAGGCTTTACTTCTTGCTTAACTGCATTCAATTTTTATGAGTTATTGCAAGTAATCTGATTTTCCCATATTGTGAAATGATTCCAAGCTAAGAAAACTTAACTTGCAGTAGTGCAGATACAATAATATACAAAATTGTTCCTTATTTAGTAAAATCTATTTATAATAAGATCACTTGAAAGCATTCATAAGTTAAAGTTGGTTCTTATCCATTCAGCTGCTCTATGTCTTTTGATTGGTGCATTTAATCCAATTATCTTTGTACCTGTGTTCCTGTCTGTCTCTCTGTTTCTTCATCTCCTTAAAGCAAACCCTTTAGCATCTCTTGCAATGCTGGTTTGCTGGAGATGTATTCTTTTAGCCTTCTTTTGTCTGGGAAGCTCCTTATTTCACCTTCTATTTTGAATGACAGCCTTTCTGGGTAAAGTATTCTTGGTTACAGGCCTTTGTTTTTCATTGCTTGAAATATGTTTTGCCATTGCCTTCTGACTTGTTGTGTTTCTGTTGAGAAATCAGCTGACAACCTTATGGGAGCCCCCTTGTATGTTACTAGCTCTTTCTCTCCTACTGCTTTTAGGATTCTCCCCTTGTCTTTGAAATTCGTCATTTTCATGATGATATGTCTTGGAATGGGCCTGTTTGGGTTCATCTTCCTTGTGACCCTCTGTGCTTCCTGACTTTGCATGACATTTTCTCTCCTGAAGTTAGGGAAGTTTCTGTCATTACTTTTTCAGAGGTTTTCTCTCCCTTGCTCCTCCTCTTCTCCTTATGATATCCCTATGATATGGATGTTATTACGTTTCATGTTGTCCTGCAGCTCTCTTAAAACCTCTTCATTCTTTTTCAGTCTTTTTTCATTTTGTTGTACTGCCTGGGAATTTTTTTTCTACATTGACCTCCAGCTCAGTAATTCGATCCTCTGCTTTCTCTAGCCTGCTTTTGACTCCTTCTACTGTGTTCTTCAATTCAGAAATTGTATTCTTCATTTCCTCCTGGCTCTTATTGATGGTTTCTATGTCCTTCTTAATCCTGGTGTAGTTCTCAGTTAGTTCCTTGTAGCTTTCCTAGATTTCTTTGTAGTTTCCCTGGAGTTCTTCATAGTTCCCCTGGAGTTTTTTGTAGTTTTCTTTGAATTTACTGAGCTCATTGAGCTTTTTTATCATCATTATTTTGAATTCTGTGTTAGAGAGTATGCTTGCCTCTATTTCACTTTGCACTCTTCCTAGGGATTTCTCCTTTCCATTTGCTGAAGGTTTATTTCTTTGTCTTCTCATTTTAGGTGACTCTTTGTTTGTTTCTGCTTCTTGGATTGGTCTGCTTTGATTTACTGTCTTAGTGGTATGACCTTCTGTGGGGTAGAGGTGCACATTTTTTACTTCCTGGACCTGCAGTTGGTGATGTCAGCTCGTGTCCCATTCTGGGTCTAGTCAGCTAGTTAGAGACTGCCAGAGATCCATTGTCTTTGTCTGTCTCATTTAGTTATTAATACAATCAGTCTGTGATCAGTGGTCAGTTTTAAGCACCTCAGTCACATTGTGATGAATCGGCTCTTCTGTTCTGTCCCTGGCAATAAGACTTCTCTCCAATTGGTGTTCTGTTGGTTATTCTGGATGATTTCTCCCCAATTAAGTTGTAATTCCAGTTTGGTGTTGGGAGGAGATTGGGTAACTCCACTTACTCCTCTGCCATCTTTGGTTCTCCTGCTTTATGTATCTTCCTTCATGGTTTAGACTTCTTTGGTTGGAGTCTTGTGGGATTCAGTGGTGCAGTCACATAGATCTCCTGAATTTGCTTCTCTTGGGATGTCCTTTGTGCCATTCATTTTTGTTTTCTAGCTGTATTTTTGATTTGGCTGATGTTTTGCTCTTTGGTGGGTCCACCTCTCTGGCTGGGTGATTGAGAGTCACTCCTTCTATCATATCTTGTATATTGCTATTGAGCTGCTTGGTTGAGACTAATAATTCATGTTGAAGATTGTGGTGTAATTCATCTTCTTAGTATCTGTTTTTTTTCCCCCTTGCTTCTCTTTCTGGCTTTGCTCCTGGTGACTCTAGATCACTCTCCAGTCTTAGCCTAGACCGTTTGCTTGCAACTAGCAGAGTTCTATTTCCTGTGTCTGTCTTTTCATTGATCAAGTCTCTCTGTAATCTGTAATTAGAGTTAGGCCTCTTGGGTCTGTGTGAGCAATTCCTATGGGTGTGGCTGTGACTTCTCATCAGGCTGATGTCATTTTTGGAGGAGTGGTTGCAGCAAAGAATGGCTCCTGTAGCCTGGGGGTTGAATCGGCTCTGGTGACCTGCTACCACTCCACTGACTTTCCTGCCGGCCTGGGCCCAGGACAAGTGGACACTAATGCAACCCTGCAAGCCCTTCCAAAAAGAGTTTTCCACTCACTGCCGCCCTCGTCTCCCAGAAGAGTAGCTGTATCAGTACACAGATGCAGGCGGACCGCAGACCTCTCTCATGCCTTTGTTCTGCACTCTGGCCCTGGAGGATGCCCTTTCTCTCTCTCCAAAACTCAGTTTCTCATTGTGAGGGCCTTCTGTTAGCCAAGCTCTGACCGTTTCTTCCACACTCACACTGCAGCAGGAGTGCTGTTCTCCCCTCTTTTTGAGCTTGCTCCAGCTGTCCATACTCCCTGCAGTTCCAATACCCAGTCAATGAGCCAGTCCAAAGCTGCCCCTAAATGGAGTATCCAGCCACCCTGGGCCATGCCGCCCCAGCGACTTTGTTGAGCAGCTACAGTCCCATGAGTGGTGAACCACAGGCCTCCACCCACACCCACACTTTTGCCTCAGGTTGCACCACTAACAGCACTCTGCGACCTCTTAGGCAGTCACTCTGGGAATCTAGTGGCTTTCTGCACCAACACCTGGTAACCTTCACCTATTTGCACTTCCTGCCCAATCCTCCAGCTGCTCCCAAAGCAGAGCAACTGCAGCGCTGACAGCTGCCCTGTGGCCGTCTTCCTCCAGGCTTCTGATTTGTGGATTTTGAACCAATCTTTCATCTTAGAAGTATATAGCTGCATTCAGTTTGTCAATATTCTAGTGAGGATTTTTGCATCTATGCTCATCAGAGATATTGGCCTCTACTTTTCTTTCATTCTCTCCTTTTCCTTTTTTTTTTTTTTTTTGGTTGTTGTAATCTATTTGTCTGGCTGTAGAATCAGGGTATTGTTGAACTTAGAAATTGAGCTTGAGAGGCTTTCCTCCCCTTCAGTTTTTTAGAATTGTTTGAGAAGGATAGGTGTTAAATCTTTTTTGAATCTTTGGTAAAATTCACCCATGAAACTATTTGGTCTAGGACATTGGTTTCTTGGAAGTGTATTGATTACTGATTTGATCTTTGTTAGTAGTTTTTGGTCTGTTCAGATTTTGTTCCTTCTTGGAAGATTGTGTGTTTTTAGGAGTTTATCCATTTCTTCCAGAGTTGTCCACTTTTTTATCATACAGTCAGTCATAGTATTTTCTTATAATTGTTTGTATTTTTATGGTTCCATTGTCACTTCCCCTTTTTCATTTCTTTTTTTTATAAGTCTTCTAATTATTCAGTTATAATTATTCCTTCTAAATAATAGTTGGAATACAGGATTACTTTGTCCCACAGCAAACCAAATTACAATTTTTCTTAATATACACATAGATAATATATGTCAACCAATTTGGAGGACAACCAAAATCCTGATTGTAGGATTTCTCAAATTATAATATCTTTCCCAAAGTGGATTTGATAAGAGCATGGAGGCTTCAGAGCCTTTCAGGCTTCTGCTTACATTAACGATCTGTTTTGGGACCAGGTTTGAGGGCTGGTGTTCCATTGGAAGGGTGTGACATACCTGCTATTAGGTATGTTAGGGCAATTAACAAATGAGGAACCATATTTGCCACCTGAAGAATTCTATAACATTTAAATATTTGGTTAATAGAGACCAAAACTGGGCCTTGATGTTCTATTTGTGAAATTCACAATTTACGTAAAAAAAGTTATTGCAGATGACTGTATATTATCAGATATTGTAGAGTTTATACCAAGGTATCATGATACCTTTTCAAAAGGGTAAAATAATAGTTCATAGAAGTTTGTTTTTTGTATATTAAATGTCAATTTAAATATACAAAACTTTTGCCTTTTCTTCATTCTAGACCTGCATTGCTAAATATTTTATTACCTTGACTTTAGTTCCCTGAGGGGGCTAGGACAACGAGATTCTTTTCCTCACCCAGTAGACAGTAATTTGACATTTGTTTGACCAGTACTAAGTATTTTACTTCTCAGGGTATGAAGAATTCATCAATACTAAACTTAAAAAACCACTCATCTCAAAAGAGAAATAAAAGAGACTGTGCATCATCTCCTTGTGTTTCTACTTTTGTTGTTTGAAGGACCTCCACTGTTCTAGTATCTTTCACATAACCCAACATGGCCATTGCACATTGCTCCAATGTTTCTACCAGACTATCTCCCCATGTGTGTAACTGGACATCTCCTGAATACTCATACTTTCAATTGACTGAAGTATACTTGCACTTGGTTGCCTTCTGCTCCTGAAATTATAGTCTCTAATATCTTCCTCTTCCTGTGTCATAATTACCTCCTCTTTCATTTCTCAGTTTTTATTTATTTGGGTTCTAGCTCTTTCTATCTTGATGAGTCTGGTTAAAGGTTTATTAATTTTGTCTATCTTTTAAAAGAACCAGCCCTTGGGGTTATTTTTAGACCCTGTTTCTTTTCTTTTTTTTTTTTTTTTTTTCCACTCCTTATTAATTTCTTCTACTTGTTCTGGGCTTTGTTGTAATCCTTTTTCTAGTTACTTTAAGCACAAGGATAGACTGTTTACTGGAGATTTTCATTGTTTCTTGAGGTAGGTCTGTATTGCTATGAATCTTTCCATCTTAGAACTGCTTTGGTTGTGTCCCATAAATTTGGGTTTGTAGTGTTCCCATTATCATTTGTTTCAAGATATCTTTTGATCTATTCCTTTATGTCTTTCTTAACTGATTCATTGTTTAGTAACATGTTATCTAGCTTCTATGTGTTTGTCTTTTTCTTTTTTTTTTTCATGTAATTGATTTCTAGTTTCATACCAATGTGATCAGAGATGTTTGATATGATCTCAGTCTTCTTAAATTTGTTGAGACTTGCTTTGTGCTCTAATATGTGGTCTATTCTAAAAATGTTCCATTTGTGCTTGAAAACAACACGTTCTGCCGCTTTGGGGTAAAGTTCTTACAGTCTCAATTAAGTCATGTAATTCAATGTGTCATTTAAGACCACCTTTTCCTTGTTGATTTTCTGTCTAGAAGATCTATCTAGTGATGACAGTGAGGTATTTAAGTCACCTATTATTACTGTCACTATTTCCCCTTATATTCATCAGTATTTATGTATTTAGGTTATTTTAGTTTAGGTGCAAATACATTTAGAAGGTTCATCCTCTTGTTGGAATCATTGGTTTATCATTGTGAAATATCCTTCTTTGTTTCTTGTTATAGCCTCTGTTTTGAAATCTGTATTGGCTTATACAAGTATTGCTATCCGATTTTAAATTTCCATTTACATGAAATACATTTTTCCATCCTATTTACTTACAGTCTATGTGTGCCTTTCTATCTGAAGTGACTATCTTATGGGTCGAATATGTATGAGGGCTTGTTTTCTTTGTCATTTGGCTGTTCTATGTTTTCTGATTGGAATGTTTAATTCCTATACATTTAAAGTAATTATCAGTAGTTATGTAGTTGCTGACCTTTTATTATTCACTTACTTGATTTTTTTCTTCTTCTTAAAGAAATTCCTTTAACATTTATTATAATACTGGGTTGGTGGTGATCAACTCCTTTAGCTTTTTCTTTTGGTTTGGGAAGTGTTTTACTTGTCTTGACTCTAAATGGTAGCCTTGCTCAATAATCTTGATTGTGGGTCCTTGTTCTTCATTACTTTAAATATTTTGTGCCAATCTCTTCTGGCCAGCTATGTTTCTTTGAGAAATCAGCTGACAATCTTATGAGAGCTCCCTCATAGGTATCTACCTGCTTTTCGCTTGCTGATTTTAAGATTCTCTTTTTTTATGTGTTTAACCATTGCCGTTCACCAGGGCTGGGTTAACAGTGTTGGCCAGAATGACAGCTGCCCCTCTAGCCTTCCACCCCAGACAAGTTAGTTCATCCTCTAATGTATGGTACCTTTCAAGCTGCTGTTTCAGTGCTGAAACTCAGAGTGAGCTAGTCTGTCAGTGAGTAAGTTCATGCACAGGCCTTTGAAGAGGAAGGCCTGGGGCTCCAAAAGCTATGTATATCTCACTCAGCCAAAATCCCTGTTGGTTTTCACAGCCAAATGTTATGGGTACTTCCCTTCCTGCACTGGTACCCTTATCTGGAAAGCCTGGTTTGGGTCTGAGACCCCTTGCTCCTCTGAGGGGAACCTCTGCTGCTGAGATATCCTTCCTGATTTTATCTACCACTTGTGGGTGCAGGACCATCCCATTCTGTGTCTCTGCTCCCCACCCCTGCCCCCATTACCAGTGTCCATGTGGTTTCTTCTTTGTAACCTTAGGTATTGGACTTCTGTTTAGCTAGTCTTCAGGAGGCTCTCAATGATTGATTTGTAACTTAGCTGTACTTTTTATGAGGTAATGGGAGGGGGCACATACAGCATTTCCTACTCTGCTATCTTGACCAGAAGCTCAAACAATGCACATTTTTGTGAGATGAAATCAAAGACAGTGCCTGAGTAATTTGTATATTCTTATCATAAACCCTGCAGGCATTTTTATACCTTTCTCTCCAAATCCCCATTTCTCAGTTAAAGAATACTAAAGCATGTATGTTTTATTTATGGAGAACGCTTTCACAAATTTTATTTATTTATCTATCTATTAATTCATTTTAAGATTTTATTTATTTATTTTCAGATACAGAGGAAGGAGGGAGAAAGAAAGGGAGAGAAACATTGATTGGTTGCCTCTCTTCCACATCCCTCAACCCAGGCATGTGTCCTGATTGGGAATTGAACTGGCTTTGGTTCACAGGCCAGCACTTAATCCACTGAGCCACACCAACTAGGGCCACAATTTTTATTTTTAATAGAATTATTACATTTTACTCTTTTTTTTTAAGATTTTATTTTTTTTTATTGTTTTTCAGAGAGAGGGGAAGGGAGAGAGGGAGAGAAACATCAATGTATGGTTGCCTTTCACCTGCCTCCAGCAATGGACCTGGCTGGAGACCTGGCTTGTAACATGGTTATGTGCCCTGGCTGGGAATAGAACCAGTGACCTTTAGGTTCACAGGCTGGCACCTATCCATTGTGCCACCAGCCAGGGCATGTTTTACTCTTGTAGCTTTCCAGGATATCTCCAGTTAGTTAATAGGATGAAAAACTCTTAAAATAAAATTACTTTCTCTTTCTTTCTTAAGATTTTTGTGTATTGCATCCCTTTGTCTTGTTTAAATCCAAGGGAATGATGACTGTAGATGTGCACCTGCATAGGGAACCATGCATTGGTGAAAGTGTGCTTTTTCCACAGGTCTCAGCCACCTTTGCAGCCAGTCTGGTCAGCAGTCCAGCAATTGGAGCATACCTTTCAGCCAGCTATGGAGACAGCCTTGTTGTACTTGTAGCCACAGTGGTGGCTCTTCTGGACATCTGCTTCATCCTATTGGCTGTTCCAGAATCTTTCCCAGAGAAAATGAGACCTCTCTCCTGGGGAGTTCAGATTTCTTGGAAACAAGCAGACCCTTTTGCGGTAAATAAAAATATAAAAACATTTACTTTCTAAATATCTTTCTGAGCCGTGAAAATAAAAGAACCTCAAGCATCCCAATAGTTGTTAATCCATTTCTCTCTCCAGTAAAAATATAAAAATAAATAACTACAAAGAAGAGATTGAGGTAGACTGTGCACCAAAGAACATATAGAATTGATATTTTCTTATGTCAGGCATTTGGTTATTGTAATAGAAGAGAGAAAAATTGTCTAATACCTAATGAAGGAAAGAAATTTTTTGTTTTGTTTTGTAACAAGGTATGTGAAGATGGCCTTTTGAAGTGGTTGTTTTTATTCACTAAAATTGAAAAAGGGTAAAAGTAGTTGGTCTGAATAAAGTAGTTATTTCCTAAGTTATTGAAATATATCCATTTAGATCAGAGGCTTTGAACTTAACATTTTACAGACTAAATGGGTAATTTTTTCTATAATAATTATTATTTTTTGGTGTGGGGGAATCACATTAGCAACTCAAAAAAGTACTTAGAAGAAGAATCTTATCTCTCCCCTCTTGGTTTGAAATTATTCTTGAAGAAAATATATGCAAAATTAAATTAACCAGAGAGTTGGTTTTTGCTTTTTATTCCCCAAGTTCACCTTTTAATACATAAAAATACATATAAGAAATTCTTCTCAGAAAACCACCTTGGGGCATGACCTAGGGACCCTGCCCATGCTGTTGTGCCCTATCTGTTTTGCCACATGGAGAAAAAAGGAAACCAGACATATACCTGAAACTAGTCCAGCCTCCCACCTAATTTGTCAACTAACTTACAGGCAAATTGAATGCTAAAATTTTAAAGAATAGAGTGAATTTATGTGTAATGGAGCCCCTATATTGTTTATGGCTTTAAAGAAGTTATATTATGAATGAAAAAGAGATGAGATTTTCTTTTCTTTTTTCTTTTTTTCTTTTGTTTAAGAATTTATTATTTTTAGAGAGAGGGAAAGGGAGAGAGGCAGAGAGGGACAGAGATATCAAAGTGTGGTTGCCTTTCACTGCCTCCAGCTACAGATCTGGCTGGAGACCTGGCTTGCAACCTGGTTATGTGCCCTGACTGGGAATAGAACCAGCAACCTTTGGGTTTGCAGGCTGGCACCTTATCCACTGTGCCATCAGCCAGGAGATTTTCTTAAAAGATTCTGGAGCAGTGTGTTTTCAGGGTCTGTTTATAGGATATTTAGAGTTTGTTTCAGGAGGTGAACCAGTATTGTTAAATAAAAATGAGCAAGGGTGTGTGTGTGTGAGAGAGAGAGAGAGCATGCATGTACACATGCTTTTAAGCTGTAATATTTGAAATACATATCTCTGAAATTAGGATATAACCTCCAAAGAGAGATGGATGGTGATATATTTAATGTTCAGGCATACTTCCTTTTATAATCCATTCAACTCTTGTTATCCACTTTAATAGATCAAAACAATAAAGCCAATATCACAGAATATCAGCGACATTAGTTTCTATTTGCTTTTCAAAATTTTTCAATTACAGGTGACATACAATATTATATTAGTTTCATATGTACAACTCAGTGATTAGCCCTTATAGAACTTATTGAACAATCATCCTGGTAAGTCTTATACCCATTTGACACCATAGAAAAGGTCTGTCCCGAAATTATCGAGCTAATGTCAATATAATTAAAAGTCTGCATGGCCAATACTTTCAGGACAGACCTCATATAGTATTAGAATATTATTGACTGTTCACTATGCTATTTGCTTTTTATGTCTCTTTCTGCTTTTTCCTAGTCACTGAAGAAAGTTGGAAAAGATTCCACTGTCTTACTAATCTGCATTACCGTGTTTCTTTCTTACCTTCCTGAAGCTGGACAGTATTCAAGCTTTTTTCTCTATCTCAGGCAGGTGAGTAGTGGGTGCCTAACTGCATTTGAACATAAGGAAAATTAAAGTTTGGCTTCTGTATAAAAGTATTTTGGGGAAAATTCAGTGTAGAGAAAAAAATTTGTAAGAGGCCCAACATCTTCTTTTAGTTGCAGGGCCTCCCTGTTCCCTGGTCTGACCAAACAAAACTCCTTGGGAAGACCAGGGTACTCATACTAAAAAAAAAAAAAAAAAAAAAAAAATTGTGAACTTGCTTCAAGTTATAAATGTAGGTGCAGACATAATTAGTAGATAGAAAACTAATGCAATAATGTTTTAAAATATAATAAAATGTTTACTGTAGAAAATTAGCAGACACAGAATTTATCATAATGTTTTAAATCTTTATATTTTTAATTTTTATTTTATTGTGTATTTATTCTTAGAGGGGAAGGTAGGCAGAAGAGAGGTAGAAAAACATCAATGTGTGAGAGAAACATGGCTCACATGTGCCTCAACTGGGGACATGGCCCACAACTCAGGCATGTGCCCTGACCAGGAATCAAAACAGCGGCCTTTCACTTTGTGGGATGACATACAATCAACTGAGCTATACTCATCAGGGCTAATGTGTTAAATCTTAGTTACTATCCATCAAATTTCACAGAGAGGGAAAGTTTACTTCAGAGGCACCCTGCCAGTTTACTAAGCCATCCTCATTAAGCCATACATATAGCTCAGTGTTGCTGTGGGTTCCCAGCTGGCTCACAAGCAATAATCAGTCTCCCCTGATATTTTTCCTTTTTAAAAATTTATACTTTATTTTGTCTCCCCAAAAGGAAATTGACTTAAGTTTTTTTTTAAGTTCCCTTTTCTAGCTTTTGTTTAAGATCTCTGGGATTGCTCAAACCTGAGCTGCTTTCCATAGCAGTCTGGCCTTGGTCTTTTACTGATTTTACTGGAAATCCTAATACTTTACTCCACTTGGCAGAGGAGTCCTCTTTAGATAAATTTGTCTACTTTGGAGATATTTTTAAGTGAAGCTTATTAAATTTGCCATTTTTATAATTTTCCTGAGATTATGACACTAATTTTTATGATAATATGTAAGTAAAACTTTTTTCTTTTTCCTTTTTTAATTTTTATTTATTTTTTATTTTTAAAGATTTTATTGATTATTTTTAGAGATAGGAGAAAGGAGATAGGCTGAGAGGGAGAGAGACATCAATGTATGGTTGCCTTTCACCTTCCTCCAGCTATGGACCTGGCTGGCGACCTGGCTTGCAACCTGGTTACATGCCCTGGCTGAGAATCGAACCAGTGACATTTGGGTTCGAAGGCTGGCACCTTAGCCACTGTGCCACCAGCCAAGGCTTATTATTTATTATTTATTTAATTTTATTAAAACCTTTTTCAAGCAGTTCTATTTTGTTCATTTTTGCTGGGTGGATGCTCCAGATTTAGAGGGAAGAATGGTGGTGATTAAATTACACATTAAATACAAATACAAGTTTAAAGTAGGAAAAATGGGAAAGCCCATAGAAGAAAATGAAAAATCATATCTCATCTTTTCACCTGTATAATAAACACTGTGAAGAATGTTTCTATTCTCTTTTCCTATACATATGCTTATGTCAGTACCACAACCACCAATAATTACAACAGATCAGAATCACTCTGTTATTTTGTATCTGTGCTTGCTTTAAGAACTTAAAACACACATTTAAGAAACTAGTATGGAAGAACCATGAACATGGACAAGTGGGATTGACTTCGGCAGGGAGTGGGTGGGTGGGGAAGGGGACAGTGGAGAGTAAAAGGGGGGTGGATATAATAAAACAACAATAAAATTTTTTTAAATTTAAACACACATTTAAATTAAAATCACATTTGATATTTGTAAGGATCATATTTCCAGTATATACATAGAAGTCTGATAATTCAATAAAAAGACAACTCAATTGCAAAAATTAGACAAAGGATTTTAACTAGGTATCTCTCCAAGAGATAGTATACAAATGGCCCAAAAGCCCATGAAAAGATGCTCAATATCATTAGCCATTAAGGAAAGGCTAATCAAAACAAGATACCACTTTACATCGGCTTATGGCTTTTAATCAAAAAGACTGACAAGGATATGGAGAAATGGGGATCATCATTATGCTAGAGGGAATGCAAATGATGTAAGTCACTGTGGAAAAGAGTTTGGCAGGTCTTTAGCATGTTCAACATAGAGTTCCTAGCAAATCTATTCTTAGGTTTATAGCCAAGAGAAATGAAAAAGAGTGTCTCTACAAATACTTCTATGCAAACTATTATTCAAAACAGACTAAAAATCGAAACAACCTATTGGGTTCACCAAAAAGTTCTTTTTTTTTTTTTTTTTTTTTTCTGTAACATGGCTTTAGTAGCGCTTAGTTGTCTTTAACTTGATTTGAAAACAATTTTGTTAGATTGTATTATGACAGCTGTCACATCAGCTTGCATTTTTAAAAAACTTATCAAAATTGGTGAGTCTTTGTGTAGCCATTTTAATATTAAAGATTGAAGAAAATACACAACATTTTTGGCATATTGTGCTTTATTATTTCAAGAAAGGTAATAATGCAATGGAAACACTTAAAAAGATTTGTGCAGCGTACGGAGAAGGTGCTGTCACTGATTGAAAGTGTCAAAAGTGGTTCGCAAAGTTTTTTTGCTGGAGATTTCTCCCGGGACTATGCTCCATAGTCGGGTAGACCAGTTGAAGTTGATAGCTATCAAATCAAGCTATCAAAACAATCAATGTGATACCATACAGGAGATAGCCAACATACTTAAAATATCTAAATCAGGGGGAATGGGTGGGTGGGGACGGGGACAGAGGGGAGCAAAAAGGGGAGGGATATAATACAACAACAATAAAATTTTTAAAAAATATCCAAATCAATAAAGTTATTAGTTTAAATAAAAAATTTATCTTTTATTTTACAGAAAAAATCTAAAGAGACTTTTTGGCAAACCTAATATTGTCTATCAATTCATGAAATGTATCTACAGATGTGGTATATTTATACAATGGAATGTTATTATTTCTCAATAAAAAGCGATGATGTAGGCAAAAGTAGGTTTATAGTTATACAAAAAATTATGCACTAATTAATAAATGACAAGAATATTGTGTTGTGTACTTACAGCTGTAAACCTACTTTTGCCCACACCTGTATATTCTTTTCTTTTAAAGTATATTTTATTGATTATGCTGTTACAGTTGCCTAACTTATTTTTCCATTGCTCGCCTTCAACCAGGACCCTGCTTCCCTCCTATAATCCCACCCCGCTTAGTTCATCTCCATGATTGTGCATATATTTCCTGATTTCACTCTTTCCTATATTATTTTTAACATCCTCCTGTCTATCTTGTACACATCAATTGTGTTTCTTAATTCCTTTACCATTTCCCCATTTCTCCTCCTTCCCTCTCCAGCTCATAACCCATCCACTGATCCCCATACCTATGATTCTATTTCTCTTCTAGTTTGCTTAGTTTTTTTGTTTTTTAGGGCCTGTGTTTTATCTTTTTTAAAAAGATTTTGCTAAAAAAAAAAATAAATTAAAAAAAAAGATTTTACTTAGTTACCCTGGTTGGTGCAGCTCAGTGAATTGAGCTCCAGTCTGCAAACCAAAGGATCACCCGATTGGTTGATTTCCAGTCAGGGCACATGCCTAGTCCCCAGTTGGGGGCATGTGAGAAGCAACCATACATTGGTGTTTCTCTCCCTCTCTCCTTTCTTTTTCCTCTCTCTAAAAATAATAAATAAAACCTTTATTTTAAAGTATTTTATTTACTTTTTAAAATATTCAATTATTTAAACATATTTTTTTAACATTTTAAAATATTTATTTATTTTAGCAGCATTTTATCTTTTATGGCTGAAAGGTGTTCTGTTTTATATATGTACCACATCTTCTTTATCCAGTTTTTTGTCAAAGGACACTTAGGTTGTTTCCATGTCTTGCTATTGTGAATAATGAATACTGCAATGAACATACATCTTTTTTAAAGTGTATTTTATTGATTATGTTATTACAATTATCCCAGTTTTTCTCCCTTTGCCCCCCTCATCCAGCCGGTACCCCTCTTCCCTTCAGCAGTCCCTCACTCCTTAGTTCATGTCCATGGGTCATGCATGGAAGTTCTTTAGCTTCACACTTTTCATATTAAGGGGAAGTTCTTAATATGCCCCTATTTTATTCCTACCAGTTATGTTTCTTAATTCCTGCACCATTTCTGTCATTCTTCCCCATCACCCTTCCAGATAATAACCTTCCATATGATCTCCATACCTATGATTCTGTTCTGGTTGTTTCCATAGTTTGTTTTTGTTTTTGTTGTTTTTTAGATTCAGTTGATAGTTGTGAATTTGTTGTCATTTTATTCTTGTCATTTTTAAAATTTTTTTAAATTTAATTTTATTGTTGTTGTATTACATTCATCCCATTTCCCCTCCCTTCTCACCCATTCCCTCCAAAGTAAATCCCACTTGTTGTCCATGTTCATGGGTCTTCCATGCTAGTTCCTTGACTAAACTGCTCCCCTTCTTTGACTCCTTCTCCCCTCTCTTTCCTCTCCCCTCCCCCTGCACACTGAAGCATAATGCTTCACTAAGTATAATGCTTTCCAGTTCCATCCATGGTGTTGCAAAGGTTAGGAGTCCCTTTTTTCTTTCTGCTGTGTAGTATTCCATTGCGTAATTGTACCAGTTTCTGATGCAATCATCCACTGATGGGCACTTAGGCTGTTTCCAGCACTTGGCTATTGTAAATAGCGCTGCTATGAACATAGGGGTACATAGGTTTTTCTGAATTGGTGTTTCAGGGTTCTTTGGGTATAATCCTAGTAGTGGAATTGCTGGATCAAAATGCAGTTCTATGTTTGGTTTTTAAAGGAAATTCCATACTGTTGAAAAATATATTAATTTAAAATGAACCTATATTACTATCCTCACCAGGTCCTCAGATAATTTAAAAATTCATTTAGCTCTGGGAGTATTGGAGCTACAATGACCCTCCAGGGCATCTAAACATAAATCATCTCTTGGGCCTTAGGTTACATACCTCCAGTGACAGGGAACTCATTACATTGTAAAGCAGCTTATTTCTGATTTGTACTCAGCAAAATTGAGAATAAAAATACCTCATATTAGCCCCTGGTGCTAGGGACCAGGAGGTGCCTCAGCCACCTTTCTACCATCAGGCAGTTCATAGTCTTGCAGAGAAGGCTATGTCATTCCAACAGCATGGGACACAGTACAGGTTGGAACTACCTTCTAAAGAGGCATTATATGAGGCCCAGTCTCCTGTACAGGATTATAAGTTCCATGGAAGGCACTGTGGATTTATGTGGATTAGCCTGGACTTAATTAAGTCTGAGCACTCCTTCCAGGAAATGGCCCCTCTGAAGGTGTCAGGGCACACAAACGCAAACTCAAAACTGTTATGAGTAGCTCTGAAAGGACTAACAGTGGTGGGTGGGACAGTGTACTGCTGGCTTGTGGAGCTGACATCATTGTTTTAATATTAAGCTTCTAAAACTTCAAAAACATTAATTGGTGAGTTTGTGATTTTGCAGATGAAATGGGATATATGTAGGTGAGAGTGACCCATGACAGGGTCTGGTAAAGGGGAGTACAGGCTTTTTAAAATGTTTGCTGGGACCCTGATCAGTGTGGCCCAGTTTAGTTTGGTGTCATCCCACAAGGCAAATGTGCCCATTTCTATCCCAGTCAGGGCACATGCCCAGGTTGCAGGTTCAATTCTGTGTCCAGGCATGTACAAGAGGCAGCTGATGCACATCAATGTTTCTCTTCCTCTCCCCCTCGCTCCCTTATCCTTTCTCCAAAAATACATAAATAAGTAATATTTTTAATGTTTGATGGGTTTGAATTGCAAACATGCTAGATCAGAAGATTACGTACACACTGTTCTTGGAAGAGTCACAAAGAACTCGGCTGCTTGCATTCTACTTTTCCAACATGACATTTGCTGCGGTAGCACCACTGACAAGCCCAGGGAGGAGAATGTGAAGAAAAAGGAACATAAATGAAACCTGACAAGCTCAGGGGAGACGCTGTGTGGCAGCTTTACAAACTCAGAGACCTAAAGTAACAACAGGACAATCTGAAATTAAACCTTTCTAACTAAAAGCAGTTCAGAATGGGCAGTCTTGGTGTGGGTAGAAACTTCCCTGACAAGTCTTTACCTTTTTTTTCAAATTTTTTATTCATTATTTTTAGAGAGGACAGCACGACAGGAGGAAGAAAGGGAGAAAAACATCAATGTATGGTTGCCTTTCACCTCCCTCCAGCCACGGACCTGGCTGGAGACCTGGTTTGCAACCCGGTTATGTGCCCTAGCCGGTAATCGAACCAGCAACCCCTGGGTTTCCAGGCTGGCAGGCACCTTATCCACTATGCCACCAGCCAGGGCCATTTTTTTTTTTTTTTTTTTTTTTTGCCTTTTTATTTATTTATTTTTCTTTTAATTTTATTGTTGTTGTATTACATCCATCCCTTTTTTTCTCCCCTCTGTCCCCCTCCCCACCCACCCTTTCCCCCCAAAGTCAATTCCACCTGTTGTCCATGTCCATGGTTCCATTATACTAGGTTCTTGTCTAAGCTGCTCCCCTTCTTTGCCTCTGCCTCCCCACTCCCCCCTACCCCTTTCCTCCTGACCACTGCAGGCCTATTCCTTGTATTCATACACTTGGTTCTGTTTTGCTTGTTGTTAGTTTTGCTCATTATTGTCCCGCATTTTTTTAATTAATAAAAATAAATGTTTTGTTCTTGGGAAGGTGTAGTATGCTAAATATTGATTCCCCTTTATTTAAGCTATACAGTCAATTGCATTCAAATCCCCACTTGGTTCTATTTTAGAATTTGAAAAAAAATTTAATATTCATTTAAAAGATTAAAAACATAATAAGCACCCTATAAAGTATAAAAACTAAGAATGAAAAATGGGCCTGTTCTACCAGATACAAAAAATTTAATACAAAACTATGGTAATTTAAACAGCCAGGAACTAAGCCAAAATGTACATCCTGACAAATAGCATGGAAAAGGTGATGCAAGAAAAAACCAAAGTTCATTTGAGCACTCAATCTATCATTGAAACAGGGGAAAAAATATGGATTGTGCAATAAATGTTAATGAAACAACTGGTTATACATTATGGGAAGAATGAAGTGAAATTCATTCTGATTCACTGCATCAAAATAAATTCCAAATGGTTCAAAGTTTTAAATTATAAAAATTAAACAGTAAAAGCAGTACCAGGAAGATGGCGAACTTGAATATATCCCTTCCCAACACTAATCCAACAGCCTCTGCTATTTTAAATTATTTTTTAATTATTTTAAATTTAATTTTATTGTTGTATGACATCCATACCCTTTATACTCCCCTCTCTCCCCTTCCCCAGCTACCCACTCATCACCAAAGTCAATCCCACTGTTGTCCATGACCATGGTTCTTTCTTACTAGTTCCTTGACTAAACTGGTCCCCTTCTTTGCCTCCTCAACCCTGCTCCTCCCTGCCCAGTGAAGGTCTGTTCATTGTTTTCATGTATCTGGTTCTCTTTTGCTTGTTTGCTTATTTTGTACATTATTGTACTGTAATGGATGAGATCATATGGTATTTTTCTTTTCCTGACTGGCTTATTTCATTAAGCATAATATTTTCTAGTTTCATCCATGTTGTTGCAAAGGGTAGGAGTTCCTTTCTTTCTGCAGTGTAGTATTCCATTGTATAAGTGTACCAAAGTTTTTTGATCCAATCATCCACTGAGGAGCACTTAGTCTGTTTCCAGCACTTGGCTATAGTAAGTAGTGCTGCTATGAACATAGGAGTACATAGGTTCTTAGGAATTGGTGTTTCAGGATTCTTCGGGTATAGTCCTAGTAGTGGAATTGCTGGATCAAAAGGCAGTTCCATTTTCAGTTTTTTAAGGAAACTCCATACTGTTTTCCGGAGTGGCTGCACCAGCCTGCATTCCCACCAACAGTGTACGAGGGTTCCCTTTGTCCCACATCCTTGCCAATACTTGTTTGTTGATTTGTTGATGATTGCCATTCTGACAAGTGTAAGGTGGTATCTTATTGTGGTTTTAATTTACATCTCTCTGATGGCTAGTGATGTTGAGCATTTTTCATATGCCTTTGGGCCCTTTGCATGTCTCCCTCAGAGAGTTGTCTATTCAGGTCCTTTGCCTATTTTTTAATTGGGCTGTCTGTCTCCCTGATTTTGAGTCACATTAGTACTTTATATATATTGGAGATCAAACCCTTGTCTGAGGTATCATTGGCAATTATGTTTTCCCATACAGCTGGTTCCTTTTAATTTTGCTGGTGTTTTCTTTAGCTGAACAGAAACTTTTCAATTTGATATAGTCCCATTTGTTGATTTGTTCTTTGATTTCCTTTGCCCTTGGCGAAGTATCAGTAAACATATTTCTGCATAGGGCATCTAAAATTTTACTGCCTATATTTTTCTCCAGGACCTTTATGGTGGCACCACTTATGTTTAAGTCATTTGTCCATCTTAAGTTTATTCTGGTGCATCGTGTAAATTGGTGGTCTAGTTTTATCTTTTTGTATGTTGCTGTCTAGTTCTCCCAACACCATTTGTTGAAGAGACCTTTTTTACTCCATTTTATGAACCTTCCCCCTTTGTCGAATATTAATTGGCCATAGAGTCCTGGTTTTATTTCTGGGCTCTCTATTCTGTTCCGTTAATCTATATGTCTATTCTTAAGCCAGTACCAGACAGTTTTGATGACAGTAGCCTTGTAGTATAGTTTGATATCCAGTATTGTGATTCTTTCTACCTTGTTCTTCATTCTCAAGATTGCTGTGTCTATTTGTGGGTGTTTTTGGCTCCATATACATTTTTGAAGGATTTTTATGATTTCTATGAAGTCTGTCATTGGTATTTTAATTGGGATTGCATTGAATCTATAGATTGCTTTGGGTATTATGGACATTTTGATGATGTTAATTCTTCCCATCCATGAACATGGTATATGCTTTCAATTATTTGCATCTTCCTTAATTTCCTTCTTCAATGTTCTGTAGTTTCTGAGTACATGTCTCTTACCTCCTTGGTTAAGTTGATTCCTAGGTACTTTATTTTTCTTGTTGCTCTGGTAATGGGATTTGTTTTCTTGCTTCTATCTCTGATGTTTCATTATTGGTATACAAAGATGCTTTTGATTTCTGGATATTGACTTTATACCCAGCTATTTTGCTAAATTTGCTTATTAGGTTGAGTAAGTTTTTGGTGGAGCCTATCGGGTTTTGTATGTACACTGTCATGTCGTCTGCAAATAATTACAGATTGACTTCCTCCTTTCCAATTTGGATAATTTGATTCCTTTTGCTTCTCTGATAGCTATGGCTAGAATTTCCAAAATGATGTTGAACAGAAGTGGAGAAAATGGACAGCCTTGTTTTGTTCCTGATCTTAGCAGGAAAGCTTTTAATTTTTGCCCATTGAGTATGATGTTGGCTTCAGGTTTCTCATAGATGGCCTTTATGATGTTGAGGTATGCTCCCTCTATTCCCATTTTGCTGAGTGTTTTTGTCATAAATGGTTGCTGTACTTTATCAAATGCTTTTTCAGCATCTATTGATGTGATCATGTAGTTTTTGTCTTTCAGTTTGTTGATGTGGTGTATTACATTTATTGATTTGTGAATATTGTACCATCCTTGAATCCCTGGGATGAAACCCACTTGATCGTGGTGTATGATCTTTTGCATGTATTGCTGGATCTGGTTGGCCAATATTTTGTTGAGAATCTTAGCATCTATGTTCATCAGAGATATTGGCCTATCATTTTCTTAGTTGTGCCTTGACCTGGTTTTGGGATTAGAGTAATATTGGCCTCATAGAAAGAGTTTGGGAGTCTTCCCTCTTGTTGGATTTTTTGGAATAGGTTGAGAAGGATAGGAGTTAGTTCTTCTTTAAATGTTTGGTAAAATTCACCTGTGTATCCATCTGGTCCTGGGCTCTTGTGCTTTGGGAGATTTTGGATTACTTCTTCAACTTCACTAGTTGTTATTGGCCTATTCAGGCTTCTGCTTCTTCTGGATTCAGTTCCAGAAATTTGTCCCATTCACCCAGGTTGTCATATTTATTGTATATAAGTGTTTGTAGTAATTTCTTACAATCAAATGTATTTCTGAAGTATCAGTTGTGATTTCTCCTTGTCATTTCTGATTCTGTTTATTTGTGTCCTCTCTCTCTTTTTCTTGATGAGTCTGGATAAAGGCTTATCAATTTTGTTTCTTTTTCCAAAGAACCAGCCTCTGGACTTGTTGATTCTTCAAATTGTAGTTTGAATCTCTAAGTTATTTAATTCTGCTCTGATCTTGATGATATCTTTCCTTCTACTTGCTCTGGGCTTTGTTTGTTGTTGCTCCTCTAGTTCTTGCAGCTTTATGGCTAGGTTGTTTGTATAAGCTTCTTCGGACCTTTTTAGATAGGCCTATATTACTATGAATTCCCTCTGAGGACTGCCTTTGCTGTGTCCCATATATTTTGGGCTGTTGTGTATTCATTATCATTTGTTTCCAGAAACTTTTTGATCTCATCTTTGATTTCATTGTTGACTCCTTCATTGCTTAAAAGTATGTTATTCAGTCTCCGTAAATTAGAGTGTTTTTGTTTTTTTCCCTTGAGGTTGATTTCTAGTTTCAAGCCATTGTGATCTGAGAAGATACTTGTTATGATTTCAATTTTCCTGTACTTTTGGAGGCTTGTCTTGCAACTTACTATGTGATCTATGTTAGAAAATGTTCCATGTGCACTTGAAAAGAATGTGTATTTTGCTTCTTTAGGGTGAAAGGTTCTGTATATATCAGTTAGATCCATTTCCTCTAGAGTGTTATTCAATGCCACAATATCCTTGGTGCTTTTTTGTTTAGAAGATCTGTCCATTGTTGATAATTGGTATTAAAATTCCCTACTATTAGTGTGTTGCTGTCTATATCCTTCTTGAAGTCCTCCAAGATTTTCCTTATATATTTTGGAGCTCCTATGTTGAGTGCATATATGTTGACCGGAGTTATATCTTCTTGATGAATTGTTCCCTTAAGTATTATGTAGTGTCCTTCTTTGTCTCTTTTTATGGCTTTCATGGTAAAATCTATTTTGTCTGAAGTAAGTATTGCTACTCCAGCCTTTTTTCAATCCATTTGCTTGATATATATTTTCCCATCCCTTCACTTTCAATTTGTGTTGATCTTTTGTTCTGAGTTGGGTCTCTAGAGGACAGCATATATGTGGGTCATGTTTTCTTATCCATTCAGCTATCCTATGTCTTTTGATTGGCTCATGTAATCCATTTACATTTAAGGTTATTATTGATTTATACTTATTTATTGCTATTTTCCCACTTTGTACCTGTGTTCCGTTCTGTCTCTCTCTGTTTTTTCATTTTTTTTTAAAGCAGACCCTTGTGCATATCTTGCAATGCAGGTTTGGTAGAGACGTATTCTTTTAATCTTCTTTTGCCTGGGAAACTCCTTATTTCTCCTTCCATTTTGAATGAGATACTTGCTGGGTAGAGTATTCAGAGTATTCTTGGTTGCAGGCCTTTGTTTCCCATCACTTGGAATATTTTTTGCCATTCTCTTCTGGCTTGCATTGTTTCTGTTGAATAATCATTTGATAACCTTATTGGAGTCCTCTTATATGTCATTTGCTGTTTCTATTCTGATGCTTTTAGGATTCTCTCTTTATCTTTGAAATTTGCCATTTCAATTGTAATGTGGCTTAAAGTGGGTCTGTTTAGATTCATCCTCATTGGGATCCTCTTCGCTTCCTGAACTTGAGTAACATTTTCAGTCATCATGTTAGGAAAATTTTCTATCGTTATTTTTTTATTTTTTATTTTTTTATAGATTTTATTTCATTATTTTTAGAAAGAGGGGAAGGGAGAGAGGCAGAGAGGGAGAGAAACATCAATGTATGGTTGTGTTACACTTGCCTCCAGCCACAGACCTGACTGGAGACCTGGTTTGCAACCTGGTTATGTGCCCTGGCTGGGGAATCGAACCTGCGACGTTTGGGTTTGCAGGCTGGCTCCTTAACCACTGTGCTACCAGCCAGGGCTCTATCTTTATTTTTTTGAACAGGTTTTCCATTCCTTGTTTCTCTTCTCCTTCTGGTATCCTTATGACACAGATATTATTGCATTTCATGTTGTCCTGCAGCTCTCTTAAAACCTCTTCATTCATGTTCAGCCTTTTTTCATTCTGTTGCATTGTCTTGGAATATTTTTCTAGGTTGTCCTCCAGCTTGCTGATCCCACCCTCTGCTTCCAGTGGCCTACTGTTGATTCCTTCTACTATATTCTTCAGTTCAAAAAGTGTATTCTTCATTTCCTCCTGGTTCTTACTGATAATTACTAAGTGTTTTTTAATGCTGGTGTAGCTCTCAGTAAGTTCCTTGTATCTTCCCTGGAGTTGTTTGTAGTTCCCCTGGAGTTGTTTGCAATTTTCTTTGAGCTTGCTGAGCTCATTGAGCTTCTCTATCATCATTCTGTTCAATTCTATTTCTGATAGGTTGCTTGCCTCTGTTTCACTTAGTGATCTTTCTGACGGTTCCTCTTTTCCTTTTGGTGATGGACTGTTTCTTTTTCTCCCCATTTTTAGGTTTGGTTGAGATCCAATTTGACTACGATCAGCTGCCAGGCTAAGGAACTGCTAGGCCAGAAGGATTAATTTATTTGTAATCTTGTTGGTCTGTGATTCACCACCAGGGTCAGATGCTGCTTGGGGTGACAGACCAATTCAGTTGTAAATCAGTAAATCAGCTACCAAACTCAGGCCCTGCTGTTCTAGACAGAAAGGTTCAATTGTAATCCAATGCATCAGGCACAAGGCTCAGGTGCCACTGGCCTAGGCAGCAAGATCCAATTTTAATTCAGTGAATCTCTGTTCAGTCACCAGGCTCAGGAGCTGCTGGGCTAGACAGCATGGTACAATTTGTAATCCAATGAATCTGTGATTAGCCACCAGGCTCAGGTGGTGCTGGGCTCAACTGAATGTTTCCATTGTAATCCAATGAATCTGTGATCAGCTGCCAAGCTAAGGGGCTACTGTGCTAGACTGGAAGATTCAATGGTAATCCAATGAGTTTGTGATCATCTGCCAGGCCCAGACGTCAGCAGGTGGGACAAACCAACTCAGTTGTGAACCAATGAATCCACAATCAGCCACCAGGCTCAGTTGCCACTGTGTAGGGCTGACTGACTGACACAGTTGTAAGTCAGAGAGTTTGCAATCAGCTGCTGGGCCCAGGCACTGCTGGAAGAGAAATACTTCAGCAGGTGTCAACTATTGTATCTATGTTCAGACATGGCAGGGAGGGAGAGATTTATTTAGATGTAAGTCAAAGAATTGTGATCAGGCACCAGGCTCAGGCAACGTTGGGCAGGGCAGATTGCTTCCAGTGGGTGGGTCTATGAGGACCCTCCTAAGGAATCCACTTGGCGCAGCGCAGTCCACCCGAGGTGTGGGCGATGAGTCAGCACCGGGATCCCCACAGCTGCTTCCCCACTTCTCTCCTCCAAGCCACCCCTGCAAACTCTCCCTACGTGTCTCCAGTCCTCTCTGCCCTCCCTCCGCTAGAGCCCAGGGTAGGTGGGTGCTAATGTATTTTCATTGTGGTCACCAGCTCTCTCTCAGGCCAGCAAACTCCACAGCTTTCTGCCCCTTCTTTGCTGGATGCTGCTCTGCTCTCTACCTTGTTGCTGTAGCTGGGACACCCAGCGGGGGGACCAGAACCCCCACTTCTTAGGTGGAGCCCTTGGCTCCATCCTATTGGCTGTTGCCTCTGGTGGAGCCCAGCCAGCCCTCTTGTGTTTCCATGATTCCTACCAGTCAGGTTGTGATGAAGCGTCCTCTTCTGTTCTGTCCGTGGTTATAGGACTTCTTTCCAGCTGGTGTTCTGTTGGTAATTCCAGCTGACTTTTTCTCCAAAAAAGTAATTCCAGATGCAGCGGGTCTGCCTATAGCAGCCAAAGTCACACAGTTGCCACAGTGCGCCCCAGCTCGTCTGTACTGTAGTCATTTTAATGTTCATAGTTTTTATCTTTCTTTTAGTTAAATAAATCCCTTTAGCATTTCATATAATAAGGGTCTGGTGATGAGAATTCCTTTAGCTTTACTTTGTCTAGGAAGCGTTTTAGCAGCCCTCCATTTTGTTTATTTTTTATTTTTTAAAAGATTTTATTATTTTTAGTGAGAGGGGAAGGGAGAGGGGGAGAGAGGGAGAGAGACATCAATGTAAGGTTGCCTTTCACCCGCCTCCAGCTACAGACCTGGATGGAGACCTGCCTTGCAACCTGGTTATGTGCCCTGACAGGGGAATTGAACCAGCGACTTTTGGGTTCGCAGGCATGCACCTTATTCATTGTGCTGCTAGCCAGGACTAACTGCCCTCCATTTTAAATGATAACTTAGCTGGATAGGGTAAACTTGGTTGTAGGTCCTTGCTTTTGTTACTTTGAATACTTCTTACCAGTCCCTTCTTGCCTGCAAAGTTTCTTTTGAGAAATCAGCTGATAGTCTCATTGGAAGTCCTTTGTAGGTATAACTGCTTTTCTCTTGCTGCTTTTATGACTCTATCTTTATCTTTAACCTTTGGCATTTTAATTATGATATGTCTTGGTGTGGTCTTCTTCGGGTCCAACTTGTTTTGGGACACTGTGCTTCCTAGACCTGCATATCTATTTCCTTCACCAAATTAGGGAAGTTTTCCTTCATTATTTTTTCACACAAGTTTTTTAATTTCTTGCTCTTCCTCTCTACTTCTGGCACCCCTATAATTCAGATGTTGGTATAATTAAAGCTGTCTCATAGATCCCTGGTCTCTCCTAATTTTTTTTGCACTGTTGCTTCTTTCTGTTCTGGTTGAGTATTTATTTATTTATTTTTATTACAACTTGTTTATTTGAGTCCCAACTTATTTTCTTTCACTGTTGAACTCTGCATCTGAGTGGTTGGCTGTCTTCGTTTCATTTTTTCCCCCCTAGGGTTCTCTTCTTCATTTGGGCCATATTTCTTTTCCTCCTCAATTTGTCACCATCCCTGTGTTTGTTTCTCTGTATTAGGTATAGCAGCTTTTGCTCCCTGACTTAATTGCTTGGCCTATAGCATAAAGGCATCTGTAAATTGTGTGGGGCAGAGCCTTAGGTAATTGCCAGGGAAGAGCCACCTACTTCACTGCCTTGTGGCTCTGTTTGTGGTAGGGGACTGGGAGAGGAGCCAGTGTCACTGTCTGGCTCCTGGTAATTTGCCTTGCACTCTTGCTGTTTCCATTCACTTCATCTCCTTCCTGTATGTGGTTGGCATCCTTCCAGTTGCTGCCCTGGGGTTTGTATAGATTTGGGGGCCATGTGGGCCCTTAAAGTGGTGAAAATTCAGCAGTTTCTTCCACTGCCCCAACTCCCACTGGTTTTTACAGACAGGGATAATGGAATTTTATCTTCCCAGTGCTGAAACCCTGGGTTGTGCAGTCTTACCTGGGGCTTGGATTGCTCTCTCCCAGGGTGTCCCTTCTGATTTTTGTCCACCATACGTGAATTTTGAACCATCTATTTCACTGCCACTTGTCCAGGCTACACCTCCTCTCTGCTCCATCTCTGCAACTACTCTTCTCCTTACCCATCTGGATAAATGTGACTTCTTTAAATCCTTGGTTATTGGACTTGAATATAGCTCAGTTTACTGACGGTTCTAGTTGTTATTTGTTTTTTAGATCTGGTTTTAATTATTTCTATGGTTGTGCAAGGAGGCAAAGTGTGTCTACCTGCCTCTTCATCTTGACTGGAAGTCTGGAATACATAAATCTTTATGAATAAGTGTTTTGAAATTTTTCCGGTATATACCCAAAAGAGGAATTCCTGGGTCATATGGTATTCTAAAGCTTTTTAGAAACCATAATATTATTTTCCATTAATGCGCTTCATTAATTTGCACAATTTGCACAAATTCCCTCTTAAAAGTGCACAAGTGTTCCTTATATTTTGATTATATATTTTTTGGTAATAACCATTCTAAAAGTTTTGAGGTGTATCTCATTGTAGCATTTTTCTTGTAACAAATAATATTGAGCATTTTATCATGTAACAGTGGGCCATCTGTATGCTTTCCTTGGAAAATATCTATTCAGATCAATTGACTATTTTTAATTGTTTTTTTATGCTTTGTAGTTGTATTCATGAGTTCCTTGTACATTTTGAATATTAGTACCTTATCAGAAGCATCATTTCATTTGCAGTTATCTTTTCCCATTCCATTGGTTGCCTTATTGTTTTTTTGTTTTGGTTTTTGTTTTGGTTTTGGTTGCCTTATTGTTGATGGTTTCTTTTGTTGTGCAGAAGCTTTTTAGTTTGAAGTAGTCTGTTAGGGTCAAGTGCACGAAAGCCCTCTGAGACCAATGTCTGTTTATTTAGTGCCTATGTTTGTTTTCTACTCTGTATTTTATTGTTTTAGATCTTGAAGTCTTTAACCCATTTTGAGTTAATTTTTGTGTATCATGTCAAATAGCATTCTAGTTTCATTCTGTCGCATGTGTCATTCCAGTTTCCCCAGCATCAGTTATTAAAGAGACTGACTTTCCTTTCTCCACAGTATGTTGTCATAAACTAGTTGTCCATATTAGTTTTATCTCTGGGCTTTCAGTTCTGTTCCATTAATTTGTGTGTTTGTTTTTCTGCCAGTACTGTACTATTATTATTGTAGCTTTGTAGTATAACGAATTCACACATCTTTTCTCAGGATTGCTTTGGCTATCCAGGATCTTTGTAGTTCCATGCAAATGTGAGGGTTTTGTTTTGTTTGTTTGTTTTTTATTGTTCTATTTCTGTGAAAAATACCATTGGGATTTAGATAAGGATTGCATTAAATCTATATATTGCTTTAGGTAATAGGGCCATTTTACCAATGTTAATCCTTCCAATCCATGAACGTGGAATATCTTCCCATTTCTTTGTATCTTCAGTTTCCTTCAACAATGTCTTATAAGAGGTTGTTGAAGTTTTCAGAGTAGAGAGCACACATTCATCTCCTTTGTTAAGACTTTTTCTAGGTATTATTCTTTTTGTTGTGATTATAAATGGGATTTTCTTCCTTTCTCTTCCTGATACTTTGTTGTTAGGTACAGGAAAGCAGTAGATTTTTGCATATTGATTTTATATCCTTCAACTTTTAAAATTTTTACAAATTTTAAAATTGAAAAATAATTTTTGTTAAGTTCAGTTTGGTACTACTTTGTTGAAAATACTTGATCCAAGCCCTGGCTGATAGCACAGTGGATAGGGCACCGGTCTGCAAACCTGGGGGTCACTGGTTCAATTCCCCAGACAGGGCACATGGCGTGGTTGCAAGCCGGGTCTCCAGCCAGGTCCCCAGCTGGAGGCAGGTTGAAGGCAACCATGCATTGATGGTTCTCTCCCTCTCTGCCTCTCTCCTTACCCCTCTCTCTAAAAAATACTAATTAAAATCTTTAAAGAAAAAAAGAAGAAAGAAAAGGAAATACTTGATCCATGTTCATCACAGTTGATTTTTTCTCTTTTCTTTTTCTTTTCTTTTCATTTCTTTCTTTCTTTCTTTCTTTTTTTTTTTATGGCATCTTCTGGTTTTGCTATCAGGATAATGCTGGCCCTGTAAAATATGTTTGGAAGAATTCTCCTCTCTCCTATACATTGGAAGAGTTTGAGAAGGGTTAATATTAATTCTTCTTTGAATGTTTAATGGAATTTACTAGTGAAGCCATTTCTCTAGTCCTAGACTTGTTTTGGGGGGATTTTTTTTTAAAAAAGATTTTATTCAGCCCTGGCTGGTGGCACAGTGGATAAGGCGCCAGCCTGCAAACCCAAAGGTTGCTGATTGAATTCCCAGCCAGGGCACATAACCAGGTTGCAAGCCAGGTCTCCAGCCAGCTCTGTAGCTGAAAGCAGATGAAAGGCAACCATACATTAGATGTTTCTCTCCCTTTCTTCCTTCATCCCTGCCCTTCTCTCTGAAGATAATGAATAAAATCTTATTTTTTTTTTTAAGATTTTATTCATTATTTTTAGAGAGAGGAGAAGGGAGAGAGCCAGAGAGGGAGAGAGACATCAATGTATGGTTGTCTTTCACCTGCCTCCAGCTACAGACCTGGCTGGAGACCTGACTTGCAGCCTGGCTGTGTGCCCTGGCTGGGGAATTGAACCAGCGACCTTTGGGTTCTCAGGCTATTGCCTATCCACTGAGCCATCAGCCAGGGCTGGGGGAGATTTTTTTTTTTTTTTAATTTTATTGTTGTTATATTACATAGATTTTTGATTACTGATCGAAGATACTTGCTAGTAATCAGTCTGTTTAATTTTTTTGTTTGTTTCATTGTGATTTTGTCTTGGTAGATTATATGGTTTTAAGAATTTATCCATTTCTTCTAGGTTTTCCACTTTGTTGGTATGTAAATGTTCATAGTAGACTCTTATGAACTTTTGTGTGGTTATCAGTTGTAAAATCTAACTAAAGGCTTGTCAGTTTTATTTACCTTTTCAAAAAACTAGTTCTTAGTTTCATTGATATTTACTGTTGTCTTTTTGGATTCTATTATATTAATAATTTTAATTTTAATTTTTAAAAGATCTTATTTATTTCTTTTCAGAGAGAGGGGAAGAAGGAGAGAAAGAGGGAGAGAAACATTAGTATGTGGTTGCCTCTCACGTGCCCCCAACTAGGGACCTGGCCTGCAACCCAGGCAGGTGCCCTGACTGGGAATTGAACCAACAACCCTTTGATTCTCAGGCTGGCACTCAATCCACTGAGCCACACCAGTGGGAGCTATTTTACTAATAATTTAAAAGAGTTTTTCTGATGGATTTTAGAGTTTTAATGAAGGGGAAAATAATTTAATTTTTAAAAGTTGATATTTAAATAAATATTTATTTTTAAGATTTTATTCATTATTTTCAGAGGGAAGGACAGGGAGGGAGAAAGAAAGGGAGAGAAGCATCAATGTGTGGTTGTCTTTCACCTGCCTCCAGCTCAGGACCTGGCTGGAGACCTAGCTTGCAATCAGGTTATGTGCCCTGGCTGGGGAATCGAACCAGTGACCTTTGGGTTCACAGGCCAGCAACAATCCACTGAGCCACACCAGCAGGGCCTAAAAGCTGATATTTAAAACTAAGAGTTTGAGGCATTTCAGAGCTATTAACATTAAGCAGCTAACTTTGGCTGCTCATTGGAATCACCATGAAAGCTTTCTAAAACATACCTGTGTGGGCCAGAGAATCTGATTCATTTGGTCTCAAATGGGTTACAGAATTTCACTGCTTCCCTCTCTTCCTTTCACCTTTTCTGTATCCCACATGATTTTTAATGTACAGCAAAGTTGAGAGCCACTGAATTTTCTAGTGAGTAAATTCCAAATTTTGTATCAAAAGTCAGATTATTTATTTTTCTCTAATGCTTGATAACATCATATTTATTTTTTGGTGGGTTGGGGATGGGAAGTAATATGAAAAAATAGGTAGGCCTAAAATGGAAAATATCTTTTAAATATCTGATAAATTAAGTTGCACCTGCTTGTCTTATTTTTTTTTTAAATCAGATTTAGATAATAAATTACTGGTTAAATAGGTTCAACTTTAAGCACTGCCTTAATTTGCCATTGTCAAGGATTTATGAAGTTTTCCAATTCTTTTGTCTTAAGCTTTACTAGAACATAATGTTTCTTATTATCAAAATACCTGTATGAACAATAGTTTTTTTCCCATAGGTCATAGGTTTTGGATCTGTTAAAATCACAGCATTCATAGCTATGGTAGGAATTCTATCTATTGTGGCTCAGGTGAGTATCATTTTATTCATTTTTCTTTTAATATTTTTATTCTAAACTAACTGTGGGTCCACAGGAAGCTGCAAAGAAATGTTCTTAAATATCCCCTGCACCCCTACTTATTTTCCCCTCTTCCCCTGCCATGGCATCCATCATCATGTATATCTCTAGTATAATAGCAAACCCAATAAACCGACATATATGGTCCTCAGAACCATTTCGTTTTTAAAAGAACATTGAGATTGCAACTTAGAAGTAATTTCATACAACCTTTCTATATTAGAATACTTATTGTTACCTCTACTGGGTCTATTCAGCAAATGAAAATTTGCTTTCATAACTACCAACTACAATTTAACTCCAGATATCAAAATATTTAACCAGGAGAATGTTTCAATATTATTTTAACATTAAAAAGTAAGTGAAAGTGAAAAGCAGAAATGAAAATCAGCAACTATTCCAACCTTTGGTATCCCCAGGACTGGAGAAACATGGCAAATCAGTGTATTAGAATATACATAATAAGTAAAGATCATTAAAAATGTCCTCTTCTATTATAAATGTAGGACCACAAAGGTAGGGTGTGTGTTCTTTAAATTAATTCACTGATATGCTTTAGGTGAATTCACTATATCATATGGAACTTCTAGAGGCTATTTTCCTTAAACAGCTACTTATTGTTTTAAAGCAGGGTAGGCCAAGTGTAGCACTCCTCTGTTGAGGAGAAATGAGGAGACTGCAAAATTGTTTTGCCTAAGTGTTAGAATTGATAAGGTAATAGGATGTATGAAGGCACTGGCCTTTTTGTTGTTGTTATTAAACTGTATCAGCAGATATAAATTACGTTAAACTTTCAAGTTCATAATTTTTTGTTGTTGTTGTTAACTCTAGTTAGTCTATTAGCCCAGATTCATCTTTCATTGTAGGCCTCTTCACGCTATCTCAACTAGTTTTTTAACAGACTATATATTTATTAAAATCAAATTTACATTAGTCTAACTTTGTGAGACTGCTAATCTCCAGCAAACCCCCACATATTCTGTAAATATTTATCAGGGGCTTGCTATTCACTGGTGGTTAAGTGATTGGTGTTTCTCAGAAGGGACTGAGGCCATGTCCCTCTCAATCACAATAACTAATGAATGGCTGTAATTACCTTTTCGGGGACGTGCTAGCAAAGTACCAGGTAAATAGATTTTGGTGAAGGAGGCTGAAGGCCCTGAGTCCCAGGTCAGTAAGAAAGCCACTGAAGTTCCACCCCTTTAAAGCAATATCAGTACCAAATGGTCTCCAAGGTCTCTGCTCAGGCAGCCCCTGGTTATTACTGTTGGACTTTTCCCACATAGCTTGCTTGCATCAAATCTGTGTGTTCATGTGGTTTCTCAGGATTATCTCCTTTCCTTTGCAGACAATCTTTCTTACCATCTTGATGAGATCATTAGGGAATAAGAATACTGTCCTCCTTGGCTTGGGTTTCCAGATGTTCCAATTAGCCTGGTATGGTTTTGGATCTAAGGCCTGGTAAGCCTCTTTCATGGATTTTCATTACCTAGCAGAAAGCCACATTTTTTTAGAGGAGCTTGAGTTGGTTAAGTGTGATGTGAAGGAAGCAAGAGTTATTTTACTGGTTTGGTGTACTCAACATTTCAAAAACTGTTTAGACTTAATTTGGGAAAGGTTGCAACTAAGTAATTTAGAATTATTTAAACAGATTGCCTTCACCTCAATGTCTTCCATGAGTTGTTACTTAAGTAAATGCGTGTGCTTCCTCCTTCAACCCCTCCAAAAATTTACATCTACCTTTCAAATACATTGATCAGTATTTGGAATATCACTCCAAAAAAAAAAAAAAAAAAGTCAAGGAAAATTATAGTAGGCAGGGTTCATTGCTGCAATTAGCTGAGTGACCTTGGGCAGTAACAAAACCTTTGTAACAAAAACCATTTGAGTTAGATTAATCCTAATAGCTCTTCCAAAATCATGTGTACTTATTACAGCTAACATAGTTCCATAAACAGGAAGGTCTGATAAGCTCTGGAATCAGTAGAATCCTGAGTGCTATTTTGTTAATGTGGCAAGTTTCCCTGTGTGCCTCGTTACCAAGTACCAGAGTTCATATATCCATTTCAGATATTAGAGTTAGTCCTCATTTAACATATGTGGCATAATTTTCCAAAGTTAGGAATGTTTTAAAGATCAGGTAATTCTTGTTCTTTAAGACCTTAGTCCTATGGGCTTTGTTTCAGTAGTTGAATCAGTCAGACTCATGCTATGTTAAAAAGATTTTGTCTTTTTAGGCATTTTGTGTTTTTCCTTTTCAGTAAGGATGTGCATTGTTAACCATCCCTAAGGAAGTCTGGACAAACAGGGTTTTAAGCCCAGTGGATCTTCACTTTGCTCAAACTTATACTTTATATTGATACACACTTAAGATCCTTATTATTGAGAAAAAGACGGAAGTCTAAAGGAAGAGGGTCTAGAAGTCTGCAGGATGTCATCCTGTACTTCAGGTTTCTATTTTTTCTTACTGGTAGCACATGACACTTGAGGAATAGCAAAATGAGCCTTTGAGAAGTACAAAAAAAAATGTGGAAAACTGGTGGGAGAAATGTGGTATTTATAGAAACAGGAAACCTTTTTGAGCTTCATTGAGCTTACATACAAATACAATAATAAGGAAGCCAGGAAGAAGAACAGATTTTGAAAGAAGTAAAATAAATGAAATTTTCCCATCCGGTTGAAGTGATCAGTAGTAACAAGGTAACATAACTTACAAGGTTAAAAAAAATCTATTATTAAAGAGGAAAATTTTAATACAAGCTAACATGAGAAAACAGGAAGCATTTTGTGCTTTTGCTGCTGATTATACTCTAAGCAGTAGACTCCTTGGGGCTGGCTTGCCCCTGACTGCAGCCTGTGTTGTCCTTACAGGATGATGTGGGCAGCAGGGACCGTGGCCGCCATGTCCAGCATCACGTTTCCAGCAGTCAGTGCCCTCGTCTCTCAGAATGCAGAGTCAGATCAGCAAGGTGAGGTCACTGTCCCTGCTCTGCTTTACTCCTCATTTGAGACATACCTGACAGACACATGAGCAGCTCCAAGCCTCTCTTTACATTCATGAGCTCCCTTCACAATGATCATATTTACTTACTTCTGCAAGTAGGAAGATTCTGTTTTCCTTCCTGCTCTGATCTTACACTCATGTTTTTAAAATGTGGACTCAACAGTTCAGAATTACAAACAGAACTGTTTTCTTCCTTTGGTTTTGACTCCTCTTTAGTATGATACCATTAGGCTATCATATTTAATAAGCCAGTCAAAGAAAGACTAATACCATATGATTTCACTCATATGTGTACTGTAATGAAGAAACTGAACTAACAAGGAAAATGGGGACAAGACTCATAGAGAGCAGGATGACAGCTGAGGGAGGAAGTTAGGGGGTGGGGCATTGAGCAAAAATGAAAAAGGGCTCATAGACAGTAGTGTGATGATTGCAGAGGGGAAGGTATTGGGGAAATTATAATAAAGGTTAAGTGAAAAATAAAAGTTTCATGCCCTGGTTGGTATGGCTCAGTGGATTGAACACCAGCCTGCGAACTGGGGGATTGCCTATTTGGTTCCTGGTCAGAGTACAACTGGCAGGGGGTGGCCAGTTGATGTTTCTCTGGCATGTAGATATTTCTATAAAGTTTCAATTAAAAAGTATATAGGAAAAAATAGTTTATTTGTTGCACCTATTTTCCACATAAGAAATTAGCCATCTTATTCATATCCACATTTTAAAGTAGTTTCACTTGACCACAAATCCTGTGTGGCCCTGGTCATGGGAACTCAGCTGGCTGCATATCCTTGGAGAGGTGCCGGGACTAAAGTAAAGGTATGCTGTCTGGAGACAGGCATACTTGAAGTCTGACAGAGGCAGTCCTGTGTTTATGGCATAAATTCTCTCTGGCTCTTTTTATGCTTAAATGTATTAATTCAGGTGTTTCTAAATATCAGTATACAAAATTATTACTACATATGGTACTAGGTTGAATTATCTTTGACCATTTTTAACCTACAGAAACATGCATTTCATACAATTCAAGCTTATTTTTCACCTGTTATGTTAGAAACCAGATATACCTAAATATTGACACTTGTAGGATTTTTCAGTGCAGGTCTGCAGAAAGATGCATCAGAGATGAGGGTGTCACCTTGAATAGAGTCTGCACAGAAGGGCGGGGACCACACAGCATCAGGAGTGTGGTGGATTCACATAGATGGGACTGCAGGAGGCAAAGGGCAGACTTTCATTATAATTGCACCATTAACTAAATAGAACAAGAAAACCTTAATCCACCAAAAGGTGGAAATTGTCTGTCAGTGGAAAATATGAAGTTTTTTATTTTATTATTCCCTACTTATAGGGATATCTAGCTGTTATGGAGGGAGTTTAGCCCCTAACAGGTTCCAGAAACAGTACTAACATTTTCTTATGGATGTTAGGGCACAGAGTAGTATCATTAAAAGGACATAGTAAAATCAAGAACACATTTGTGCAATGAATGAAAATATAATGGATGAAATCCCTAACCTGCTTTCCTCAAAATGGACTACTTGCTTCCACTGAATCAGTATATCTTAACTTTGTAAGAAACTTCTATTAAGTCCTCAGTCTTGCAACGCTTATCAGAGAAGACTGGCTTCCTTCTTTGTTTTGACTTAGGGGTTGCTCAGGGGATCATAACTGGAATAAGAGGACTGTGTAATGGCCTGGGGCCAGCACTGTATGGCTTCATATTCTACATGTTTCACGTGGAACTGACTGAGATGGAACCGGAACTGAATTCTAACAATGCTGCTCTGCAGGTAATTTGCGATAAGCCTAATTTTATAATAGTGATTATGTCTGACTGCAGTAAAATCTTCTGACCTTAAATTTGAAGAGTAATTTTTTATATAATATTACTATTGTATTTGACAGTAGTGAGTGACTTGTTAAGTGCTTCCTGGGATTGGGAAGGAATCATTTCAGTGATTTAATATCTTATATAAAAGATTTAACTTTATTCAGATTTTGTTCTCATCTACACAATAACTCTGATCAGAATGCTATCTTCTGGTAAAGCCCAGGCTAAATAAAATATAAAGTGACATATAATTCCAGGTAGAGCTTGAACTAGAGTTCTTTATTTTATATCCCCTCCTTCCTTCTAAGTGATGCTTAATATAGATTTCTATATAAAAAATCATGTACAGAATACATGATCTGAGATTATAAAATAAACTTAGAGATAAATAACTGTTACTTATAGGTTTAAACTATTGAGAGGTGGTGAAGAAGCAGTGATTAGTTGCCCCCTATCATATTCCAAACTCTAGGCTCCAGGATAATTTGCCTTAATACTTAATGAAACATTTGTTTACAAGAAAATGATTCACTTTGAGGTGGTATGGTTTTGGAGGTGGTCATATAGAACTAATTTTGCATCGAAAAAAATAATTAAATTCTTCATCTCCATTTTTTCTCACACCCATCAGGGAGCTGTCATCCCGGGCCCACCATTTTTATTTGGAGCTTGTATAGTTCTTATGTCTTTTCTGGTTGCCTTATTCATCCCTGAGTACAGTAATGGAATTAAAAAACATAGCAACAGCATTAGCGGCAACCTGACCAGCACCCCAGAACGGGCCAATGATGAGGACATTGAGCCCCTGCTACAAGACAGCAGTATCTGGGAGCTTGCTTCTTTTGAAGAACCTGGGAGTCAGTGCACAGAACTATAAACTTGGAAGCAAGGGAGATTCTGCAGATGCTGTCTCTCGGAAGTTGTTGGGGAACTACACCACATGGAGATGTTTTGGTGCTGGAGGGGAGATGCTAGTGGCATCCTTTAGGGCCAAGTTTGATATCTAACCCTTTGCCTCCTTCCTCTTCCTCCTCCTGTTTCTTTTCTTCCATTCTTTTTCTTTCTGTTTGCACCTTAGAACAAGTTAAAATTTGAAATACATTGTTGCACATAATATGCAACTATCAAAGTTATCTGGAGTCCAGACTTTGAAACTCAAATAGAAAAGGTCATATCTCTGCTAATAAGGATGTCTTTCCTTTACTACCTCCATAGTAAGAGTGACAGCAGTTTTCCATGTCCTTTTCAGTAGAAGTGCAGGATTTTGTTGGTACTGCCATCTCTAGCCAGATGAAAGTAAAGAATCCCTTCTGATTTTCTTCCTCCATGTTTCTCTGAAAAGTGCCCACTTAGCCCATTGGTGTTTGAGTGGCTGCTCGTACAGTCACTCAGTATCAGGGATCTGTTGCCTTTGTCCAAAGGTCAAAAACCTATTCTTACTCTCTTTTTCTTGTCTCTACTTAATATTCATGGCTAGAATGAAATTCAGCATGTATACCTCTGTATATTAATAATATTGATCAATGATATTCTTTCCAATGAAGAAAATTTTTCTTATAAATTTGTCATGAACAAATAGCAATTCAATTCCTTGATTTAGTGTCTTGGCCAGATCCAAAGGTGATTTTACAGAAAAAACAAACATAAACACTCTGGTACCAATATAGAAATTGGAGGGTGCTTCTAAGAAGTTTTCAACAATGTAAACATTCCTAAGTGAGGATGAGCATTAGTAACTGGATACCAGTGGAGTTTATATCCAAGCTCAGACTCATATAATGCATTATTATTTTTTCTTTCCCACATCACCTGTGTCCTGCTTCTCAGTTTTTCTCTTTCATCACATTCCTGCCTTAACTACTCTGTGTAGTATGCATTTGTTTCCACTAGCTCTTTATTTCTATCTGTTTATCTGACTTTTGAATCTAGGGGAATGTATATATCAGATTCCTTTCTAAAATATGATGGTTTGGGCAGTTCATTTTCACAATAAGTGTCTTGCTAATTTTTAGAGATGTTTTATGAACAAAGAAAACTAGACAGATTTATATTATATGCATTTTGCTGCACCAGTAAATGAACCATTAACTAGGGCCTACCTTTAAGAGAACACTCCTTTAAAAGTTTTATAGGTATGAAATGTACATGGATATTTGTAAGAAGCTTTAAATATTTTTGATGGAGTGCTGTGTAAATCGTGTATTTATAAATGTAATGAAGGTGTTGACAGAAAAAATATATACACAACTTTTATAAAGGATTATGTACTGACAATAATTTAAAAGAAAATATATTTTGAAATCTGTTGTTATGAACAGAAATGACGTATCTTTATTATGTTGTTGGTTTTAAAATTAAGTTTCCTAATGCATAATAAATTTGTAATGGATGCTTCTATGTCTCTTATGGGTTTTCTTTTTCTTTTTTAATTAAACTTTTATTTATTTTTAGAGAGAGGAAAAGGGAGGGAGAAAGAGGGAGAGAAACATCAATGTATGGTTGCCTCTTACATGCCCCCAACTGGGGACCAGGCCTACAGCCCAGGCATGTGCCCTGACTGGGAATCGAACTGGCGACCCTTTGGTTTGCAGGCCAGGGCTAAATCTGCTGAGCCACACCAGCCAGGACTCTTGTGTTTTTTAAAACAAGTAGTAGCATTGATCTTTGGGTTCTCTCTTAGGTGACATTCATTTAAAATAAATTGCTAATCCTTAAGTTAATGCAGCATGTATATGTATTTTAATTTTTAGCAAACTCCTACAAAAATCTCCCCTTAATAACAGATCATAACCTTTAAAATTTTTTTTTAAAAGCAGGGACGCATTTTCCTGGCCAATGTGACTCAGTTGGTTGGAGCATTGTACCAAAAAGGTCATAGTTTCAATTCTTACTCAGGGAGCATATCCAGTTTGTGGGCACAAATGAAAGGACAACCAATCAATGTATCTCTCTCTCTCTCTCAGCAATGAAGTCCTCAAGTGAGGATAAAATAAAAGCAGGGACACATATTTATATACCAAGTTGATTATACTAGTCAAAAGGTAGAAGCAACTCAATGTCCATTGTTGGATGAATGAATAAAGAAAATATTGCATATACATACAATGTGGGATATTATTCAGCCTTAGAAAAGAAGGAAATATTGGTACTTGCTGCATACAACTCAGATGAATATTGAAGATATTATGCTAAGTGAACTAAGTCATCACAAGAAGACAAATTCTGTATGATTCCACTTTTGTGAAGTATCTAGTCAAATTTATCAAGGTGCAAAGTAAAAAAGTGTTTGCCATGACAAGGGTAAAGAAGGAGTGGGAAGTTATTTAATGGGTAGAGTTACAGTTTGGTAAGATGAGAAAAGTTCTAAAAATGGATAGGATGGTTACACAACAATTTGAATGTATTTCATGCCATAGAACTACTTAAAAATGATTAAAATGTGTAGTTTGCCAGTATTTTTTAAATGCTCTCATAGCATCTTTGTTCTTTACAACTGCTTATCAGAATTTACCCAGTCTAAGAAATGGCATTTTTTGTAATTAGGTAGCTTTTAAATTGAGATAAAATTCACCATTTTAACCATTCCAAAATGTACTGTTCACTGGTTTTTAGCTAATACACATGATTGTGCAGCAAATAGCACTGATTCCAGAACATTTCTATTATTTCAAAAAAGAAATCTCATATCTATTTAACAATCACTATCAATTCCCTTATCCAACTAAATCTCAAAACAATGCCCAGAACTGTCAGAAAATTAAACTGTATGGAAGTCCAACAACCAAGGATTTAAAGAGGGCCACATTCATCTAGACAGGTGCCTTTTACAGAGAGTCAAAGCAGCTCTACATAATACACAGAAACCCAGGGAGGCTGCCTAATTGAGACAAAGAAAAATGGCCCACATGAAAGAACAGAACAAAACCCCAGATAAAGAACTAAATGAAGTGGAGATAGCCAACCTATCAGAGGCAAAGTTCAAAGAACTGGTAATCAGGATGCTGAGAGAAATCAGAGTGTGGCAACAAAATAAAGATTCAGGAAGAAATAGTTACACTAAGTGAAATGAAAGTTCACAGGGAACCAACAATAAAGGGAAGAAAGTCAGGATTCAAATCAACAATTTGGAACATAAAGGAATAAAAATTCAACCAGAATAGAAAGAAGAAATAAGAAATTAACAAAAAGAAAATGAGTATGGTAAAAGACTCTGGGACATCTCCAAACATGCCAATATCCAATCATCGGGATGTCAGAAGAAGAAGGAAATTAAGAATGTATTTGGAAGGGGATGGATGTAATACAACAAAAATAAAATTAAAAAATAAATAAATAACCTAACTGATATATACACAGTCTTTTACCCCAAAGAAGCAAAATACACATTCTTTTCGAATGCGCATGGATCATTCTCCAAGATAGACCACATGGTATGTCACAAGACAAGCCTCCACAAATACAGGAAAATTGAAATCATACAAAGTATCTTCTCAGATCACAATGGCTTGAAACTAGAAACCAAATTCAAGGGAAAAAAAAAAAAACAAAAATACTCTAACTCATAGAGACTGAATAACATGCTTTTAAGCAATGAAGGGTCAACAATGAGATCAAAGATGAAATCAAAAAGTTCCTGGAAACAAATGTCAAGGAACACACAACAGCCCAAAACCTATGGGATACAGCAAAGACCGTTCTCAGGGGGAAATTGATAGCAATACAGGCCTTCCAA
>PVIW01010778.1:0-41878 GCA_004026585.1 Noctilio leporinus
TCGGGTTTTGTATGTACACTATCATATCATCTGCAAATAATGACAGTTTGACTTCCTCCTTTCCAATTTGGATACCTTTGATTCCTTTTTCTTCTCTGATGGCTATAGCTAGAACTTCCAAGACAATGTTGAATAGAAGTGGAGAAAGTGGACAGCCTTGTCTCATTCCTGATCTTAGGGGGAAAGCTTTCAGTTTTTGGCCATTAAGTATGATATTGCTTCAGGTTTCTCATAGATGGCCTTTGTGATGTTGAGGTATGCTCCCTCTATTCCCATTTTGCTGAGGGTTTTTATCATAAATGGTTGCTGCACTTTATCAAATGCTTTTTCAGCATCTATTGATATGATCATATGGTTTTTATCTTTCAATTTGTTGATGTGGTGTATTACATTGATTGATTTACAAATGTCATGCCATCCTTGCATCCCTAGGATGAAACCCACTTGATCATGGTGTATGATCTTTGTAATGTACTACTGAATCCAGTTGGCCAATATTTTGTTGAGAATTTTAGCATCTATGTTCATCAGAGATATTGGCCTGTAGCTTTCTTTCTTAGTTGCGTCTTGCCCTGGTTTTGGGATTAGAATAATATTGGCCTCATAGAAGGAGTTTGGGAGTCTTCCCTCTTCCTGCATTTTTTGGTATAGGTTGAGGAGGATAGGAGTTAGTTCTTCTTTAAATGTTTGGTAAAATTCACCTGTATAGCCATCTGGTCCAGGGCTTTTGTGCTTTGGGAGATTTTGGATTATTTCTTTAATTTCACTAGTTGTTATTGGCCTATTGAGGCTTTCTGCTTCTTCTGGGTTCAGTTTTGGTAGATTATACCTTTCCAGAAATGTGTCCATTTCATCCAGGTTGTCCTATTTTTTGTCATAGAGTTGTTTGTAGTAATTTCTTACAATCTTTTATATTTCTGAGGTATCAGTTGTGATTTCTCCTCTGTCAGTTCTGATTCTGTTTATTTGGGTCCTCTCTCTCTTTTTCTCCATGAGCCTGGATAAAGGCTTGTCAATTTTGTTTATTTTTTCAAAGAACCAGCTCCTGGACCTGTTGATTCTTCGAATTATAGTTTGAATGTCTGAGTTATTTAGTTCTGCTCTGATCTTGATGATTTCCTTCCTTCTACTTGCTCTGGGCTTTGTTTGTTGTTGCGCCTCTAGTTCTTGCAGCTTTGTGGTTAGGTTGTTTTTATAAACTTCTTGTGACCTTTTTTGGAAGGCCTACATTGCTATAAATTTCCCCTTGAGAACTGCCTTTGCTGTATCCCATAGGTTTTGGGCTGTTGTGTGTTCATTGTCATTTGTTTCCAGGAACTGTTTGATTTCATCTTTGATCTCATTTTTAACCCCTTCATTGCTTAAAAGCATGTTATTCAGTCTCCATGAGTTAGAGAATTTTTGGGTTTTTCCCTTGAGATTGGTTTCTAGTTTAAAGCCATTGTGATCTGAGAAGATACTTTGTATGATTTCAATTTGCCTGTATTTGTGGAGGCTTGTCTTGTGACATACCATGTGGTCTATCTTAGAGAATGATCCATGTGCATTTGAAAAGAATGTGTATTTTGCTTCTTTGGGGTAAAAGACTCTGTATACATCAGTTAGGTCCATTTCCTCTAGAGTGCTATTCAATGCCACAACATCTTTGGGGATTTTTTGTTTGGAAGATCTGTCCATTGTTGCTAGTGGGGTATTAAAATCCCCTACTATTAGTGCGTTGCTGTCTATGTCTTTCTTAAAGTCTTCCAAGATTTTCCTTATATATTTTGGAGCTCCTATGTTGGGTGCATATATGTTTATCAGAGTTATTTCTTCTTGATGGATTGTTCCCTTAAGTATTATGAAATGTCCATCTTTGTCCCTTTTTATGTCCTTCATTGTAAAATCTATTTTGTCTGAAATCAGTATTGCTACTCCAGCTTTTTTTTTTCGTGTCCATTTGCTTGATATATAGTTTTCCATCCCTTCACTCTCAATCTGTGTTGATCTTTTGTTCTGAGGTGGGTCTCTTGAAGACAGCATATATGTGGGTCAAGTTGTCTTATCCATTCGGCTACCCTATGTCTTTTGATTGGTACATTGAATCCATTTACATTTAAGGTTATTATTGATTGATACTTATTCATTGCCATTTTCTCCATTTGTATCTTTGGTTTTTTCTGTTTTTTCATTTTATTTATTTATTTATTTATTTATTTTGAAAGCAGACCCTTTAGCATTTCTTGCAATGCTGGTTTGGTAGAGATGTATTCTTTTAGTCTTTTTTTGTGTAGGAAGCTCCTTATTTCTCCTTCTATTTTGAATGAGAGCCTTGCTGGGTAGAGTATTCTTGGTTGCAGGCCTTTGTTTACCATTACTTGAAATACTTTTTGCCATTCCCTTCTGGCTTGAATTGTTTCTGTTGAATAATCATTTGATAGCCTTATAGGAGCCCCTTTGTATGTTATTTGTCGTTTCTCTCTTGATGCTTTTAGGATTCTCTCTTTGTCTTTGAGATTAGCCATTTTAATAATAATATGCCTTGGTATTGGTCTGTTTGTATTGATCTTCATTGGGACCCGCTGTGCTTCCTGAACTAGGTTCATGTTTTCACTCATCATGTTAGGGAAATTTTCTATCATGACTTTTTTGAACAGGTTTTCCATTCCTTGTTTCTCTTCTCCTTCTGGTATCCCTATGATACGGATGTTGTTACGTTTCATGTTGTCCTGCAGCTCTCTTAACCCCTCTTCATTCTTGTTCAGCCATTTTTTTATTCTCTTGTACTGTCTTGGAGTATTTGTCTACATTATCCTCCAACTCGCTGACCTGGTCCTCTGCTTCCTCTAGCCTACTGTTGATTCCTTCTACTGTATTCTTCAATTCAGAAATTGTATTCTTCATTTCCTCCTGGCACTTATTGATAGTTTCTATGTCCTTTTTCATGTTGTTGTAGCTCTCAGTAAGTTCCTTGTAACTTCCCTGGAGTTGTTTGTAGTTCTCCTGGAGTTGTTTATAATTTTCTTTGATGTGGCTGAGCTCATTGAGCTTCTCTATCATCATTCTTTTGAATTCCTTATCTGATATTTCAGGTGCCTCTGTTTCATTTTGTGGTCTTTCTGGGGATTCTTCCTTTCCTTTTGGTGATGGACTGATTCTTTTTTTCCCCATTTTGGGTGTCTGTTCTTGCTTGCTCTTTATTTATTTATTTTTGTTCTTTCCTTGGGTTAACCTGCTTTGCTTCCTTGCCTTAGTTGAGCACCCTTCTGTGTTAGGAGATTTGTGGAATTCAATGTTGCAATCTCCCACATTTTCTCCACTTGTTGTCCTTGGTGTGGCCTTTATTTGTGCTGTCTGGTTGTATTCTGGAACTGTGGGCTTTTAGCAGGAAAAAAGGGGGGAGGAGAAATAAAAAAGATAATAATAAGAAGAAAGGGTTTAGATGGCTGTTCACCCTTAATAATCCCTGATTGGTCCAGATGGAGCCAGGACCTGGAGGTTTTTGGCCAGAAAAAATTAAGTAAAAAAAAAAGCTATATATATAAGCAAAAAAGGCTTTAGGTGGCTGTTCACCCTTAATGATCCCTGATTAGTTCAGGTGGAGCTGGGACCTCTTGGTTTATATGAGAGAAAGAGAAAAAAAAAAAAAAGGAAAAATCACAAGAAAAAGAAAAACCAATATTAATAAAGAAAGGGTTTAGGTGTCTGTTCACCCTTTATGATCTCTGATTGGTCCAGGTGGAGCCAGGAACTGTGGGCTTTAACAGGAAGAAAAGACAAAAAAAAAAAAAAAAAAAAGGAAGGAAAAAAAAGAAAAAGGAAGAAAGAAAAGAATAAAGAAAGGGTTTAGGTGGCTGGGGAAGGGAGGAATATTTAGATTGGGGACTGGGAATGCGTTGTAGCCAAAGAGAGAGCAGACTTTAAATCAAGAGTAGGGGGAGGGTCTTGGGTATTTAGGTGGATTGAGATAGGGGAGGATTAAAAATATGTAACTTTTGAAAAAGATATGTTAGGGATTAATAGTTCATGTAGCTCTCGGTATAACTCAGCAATCCATTTCCTGAGGCTGCCTCTTTTTCTTGGTCAGTTCTCTGCAGTCTACAGTCTAGCTGGTCTTGGAGTGGCAGGGCCTCTGATTGTCACAGTCAGGGCTGATTCTGAGTGTCCACCCCCAGGTAGGCGGGCCTTCAGTAGCCTAGCTGGGTTTTAGGGCTGCCAGTATTCTGGGGCCTACAGGGTGTCCCCTCCAACTCCTGGCGGAGGTTCCTGCCTGTGATGGGCACCTGGCACCCCTGCAGGGCAGCCTACAACTTTGCTGGTTCCTGTGATGACTGGCCCTGTCCCCGCAGCTCCCGAAGGAGGCAGCCCCCCATCCACCAACAGTGCCCAGGGTCTGACAACACTGCCCAGCTCCCCCAGGTGAGAGCCAATCCTCCAAGCAGACCAGCTCTGAGGAGTCCTTTACGCTTCTGTGATGCGCCTCTCCCAGGCGTCTATGGCCTTTGTCGCTGGCAATGGGCAGGTAAGTTGCCCCAGCTACAAGTTCTTGGCTTGCAGTTTGGAGTTTCAAGCGGAAGCCTGGGCACCTGTGTAGGTGCGTAGGGCTGGGCCTCCCCCATCTCAGAGGCTTCAAGCTACTGTTTCCTCGGTGGCCCAGCAGAACCATTTTTGGCCTTCCCGTTGCCCTGGCCAGTGCACTTCCCTGCTCCCCCGCTCCTGCTCCCCGCAGGATTCTTCTCCTCCGCCTCTGGCCCAGTGAGGAGCTTCCTCTCCATGTTGCCAGAGCGAGTCTCTCACACAGTCCCTCCCCTGCAGGAGTTCAATTCCTCATTCCCTCTGGTGTTTGCCCTCGCTGCCCACACTTCACTGTTCAGATTTCTAGTCGCCAGGGAGCCTGGAGCTGCCTTCAGTTAAACACACCCCTCTGGATAGAGCTGCCCCTGCCCAGAGCCGACCTCTGCCCGCTGGCCAGTTGGTCCGGAACCCCCTCATCTGCTCTCCTGCTGGTCTCCGCTGCCTCTGGGCTGTGCTCCCCTGAGTCCAGATGCTGACAGCTCCAATTCTTAGGGACCTGAAGATGTCTCGCGCTCCCTATCCTATCCTCCAGCTGCTCTGGTACTCGAGAACACCATCAGCACTGCTCTCTACTCTGTCGTCATCTTTGAGCTGGTAATTTCTGAAGGCAATGGGGGCTCAGTCCCACTGCAGAGCATCAGGCATCAATGGAAAATGCACTGGTTATTCTGATTGCAAAAATGGGGGTATTTCTAAAACTCCTGTGCATTGTTATGAGGGGTCCCTCCCACTCACCCACTTCCAAGCTGCCCATCCTGACATTTGTTATTCTGCTGCCAGAGAAAATGGCAGGAAAAAAGTTGTCAGTTCTGATGCAAATGGTAAGTAACAGGGGAATATATCCCAGGCACCAAGAGCATGTCTAGGCATACATCCTTTCCTTACAAGGCACCAGTACCTCCCACAGCCAAAACATGCCAATAGACGTACTCTTTGGTATGAGCTGATCACCATTGGTTTTCAGGATTAGGTTAAATACTAAATAAGTCATCACCCCATAGGTGGTAATTGGAATATAGGATGTTTATTTAAATCACTGAGGGAACGTGCTACTCCAAACCTGGAGTATAAACTATGATAGCTCTGCCCAGACAGGAACCTGATCCAGTATCTGAGATTCTTCAGGGCACTGTGTGTAACCACTCATGGCCAGTTCCTTGGTGTTCTCGTGGCAATCCACCTTTGCTCTGCCCATTCCACCTACCCCAATGTCTATCAAGTATCTCATTCTCCTGGGGGACCTGCTTGGCATGCTCTTAAAATGATAAAGTGATTATTTTTAGGAGATTGTAATCGGCAGACAGATGGGTTTCCCCTCATGGGTTAAAAGCCCGGACTCTGGAACCAGAGAGCCTGGGTCTGAATCCTGTCTTCTTTATTCCTTATGAGTTGTATGTGACCCGGGGCAAGTTATTCATCTGCTGTGTAAAATGGGCTTAATAATAATACTATTCCTTTAGGCAGCTCTAAGGATTCGTATTTTAATATTTATAATGTATTTAGTTAGAATAGTGCCTGGAATGGTATTATTGCTTTAAAGGTGTTTGACAAAGAAAAGGAATACTGTGATAGGTATTCAATAATGTCTCAAGGTTAGTGCCAGGAGGAAATAATGTTGGATAAAATAGTCCTACCCTGGATATCAAATTATAGTTTGAAAGTAAGCTTTCTTTTCATTTTACTTTCCACCCCACCAAAAATAAGAAGCACTGACCTTGAATCCCACCAGAAGCAAGGTGGAGATAAATCCTGACATTTACTAGCTATGGAAACCAGCTTTCTCTGGAACTCTAGCTTTTTGCCCACATAATGGGAAGAGTAACACCCATGAAATATCAAAGCAATACGTATATAAATACGTATATAAATAATGTGCAGGCTCTAGGGTGTTTTACAAAGTGAGCTCGGCTTACGGCCTTCTTTTACTTCCTCTGCTTCTTTTTCATTCTCTTCATGGTCCCATCTTCATTGTTTTTCCCTCATAAATTTAGTTTTCATTGTTTTCCTCTTACAAAATCAATTCAAAGGAAATTTTAAAAGTATGGACCAAAACTAGGGAGAATATAAAGTCAGGGATTATATATCATAGGATTATATATAACTTACATATTTCTATCTGTAATATATAAACACTTGTAAAGGCTAGCCTGCCTTCTTAGTCTTTAAAAATACATGCATTTTAGGGCCTTCTTATTTTTGTAACTGCTTTTTAATTTTTTTTATATTGTCACTTTTCTCCATACCACTGCCCTCTATCTATGATATGATTTTTAAATAATTTACCTCATTTTTAATGGACCTTCTTTTTTGCAACCTATTTACCCTTAGGGGACATTTGTGTATTTTTTTCCCAATTTCCTCCTATTAAAAATAACAGAGACATGAACATTCTTGGAGAAATGTCTTTCCTCAAAGTCATTACTATTTCCCTGGAAGTCTTAGAAGAGAATTTACAATGACATAGATTTCACATCCTTTAAACTTTGATACACAGTGCCAAACTATTTTCTAGGATGATTTTTTCACTTTATCCTCTTGTCAACAGTATTTGAAAATACACTTTTCCTTCTAACCTCATCAAACTGTGTAATCTCTTTTTTTTAACTTACTAATTTTAAAGGGGGGGGGGAGGCATCAATTTGGTTCCACTTATTTATGCATTTATTGGTTGCTTCTTATATGTGCCCCGACCAGGGATTAAACTCGCAATGTTGGTGCCTCAGGATGACACGTTAACTAACTTAGCTACCCAGCCAGGGCCAAGCTGCATAATCTTAAAAGAATAATTTAATATTCAGAAAATATAATATGATTATAATTTATATTTATTTGTGAATTTGAACCCTTTGCATGTTTTTTAAAGATTTTATTGATTATTTTTAGAAAAAGGGAAAAGGAGAGAGGCTGAGAGGGAGAGAGACACCAATGCATGGTTGTCTTTTATCTGCCTCCAGCTATGGACCTGGCTGGAGACCTGGTTTGCAACCTGGTTATGTGCCCTAGCTAGGAATCGAACCAGTGACCTTTGGGTTCACAGGCTGGTGCCTTATCCATTGTGCCACCAGCCAGGGTTCCTTTCCATGTTTTTTGGCCATTTTACCTCTCCATTTGTGAATTTCCTATTTATGTCTTTTTCCCTTACATCTTTTCATCTTATCTTGTACTACAGCTTATTTCATTTGTCATATGTAAGGGCTCTTTACATAGAAAAGACATTAACCCTTTGCAGTGCCCTATTTTCTTATTTTTTGTATAAGTTGGTTATTTGTTTTCATTTCCTTATTAAAAAAGTTAGATGACATAAATTTTGTTTTCTTATGTGGACTTATTTGCTTTGGTTTTAATGGCTGTTGTTGATGGCATGCTTGGGAAGGCCTCCCCTACCCCAACTTTAAATAGACAGACATGCACTTAGTTTTCCCCCTTCCCTTTTTCTTCGCCTGCCCAAATTTCAGGATTACCATGGACAAATGGCTGGGGCCCAAGGCCACTTATCTGTGTACAGTCCTAGAATTATAAAAACTATAGACGCTGACCTAAGTGCGTCCAGAAGAACCTCACTGGTTCATGCTGATATCCCTGGCAGAACATTTCAAGGAGGAAAATGACTCCATAAGATACTTAATTCTTAGAACTAAAATGCTGTAAAATAGGATTTAGTTGATGCTTTTTGAGCCCAAATTACCTGCCCTGCCTATTCGATTCAAAAGTCAGACAAAATTCATTTCCAACTTATATGAGTTTCTGAAGCAGAATGCGGGATGATGAATCATTGTGCCTACCTTCTCCGATGTTCACAGTTGCTGGAGGGCTAGGAAGTTAATAAATTAACCCTAATAAGAAATGTCTTTACACCACCTTTGATTCTCTCAAATTCCTGTCTCCTAAGGCAGTTGGAAATGCTCTACTAGGAATATAACCCATCACAAAAAAACAAAATCGTGGTCCCAACTCATGGCAGAAAACACAACCAATCAGGTTACTGCATTTGTTCTTTCACTATGAGAATTTCATGGGTTTGGGGGAGGCCAGAAGGCATTTGAAATAAGGTAACCATGAGGTTAAACCCCACGACTGCCACTACCAATCTGTATGACCCAGGGTGAGTCAATTTCTCAGGCCTCCATTTTCTGAGGTGTTGATATTAATACTTGTAACATAACTAACTACTCTGTGCCCGACACTGTTTTATATTGCATGCGCAACCCAAGGAGGTTGGGACTATTTATATCCACATTTTATACCTGATAAAACCAGAGTCAGCTAGTTTGAAAACAGAGGAACAAAATGCATGAGACCAGGCATTTTGACAGCAGAGTCAATGAACTCAATTGCTATGGCTGTAAAAACGTCCAGGGAAATGGTTGTGTGGTGCCTACAGGGAAGGGAATCAGTAAATGTTAGTCCCCTTCTGTCCCTTTGGATGAGGACTTGCTTCCTACCTCGCACGGTTGCAAGCTCCCCATCCACGTGAGCCATGCGCTGCATGGCTGTAGCTCCAACACAGATGGGCATACTGATTCTTTGGCCTAAAACAGATGTTGACAGGTCTACTTCAGCCACATTCCGGAGCATCCGTGGATAGAGCTTCCATCTAGAATCAAAAACAAAAAACAAAAAACAAAATAGTATTAGAATTTCAAAAGCAGAATTAGAGCTTGGATGTCACATTTTAGTTAAAAAGAAAAAAGTGTTCTATTTTCCCCATCTAGCAAATTGCTTTACAGAGCTAAAGGAAAAAGGGGCAATTTGAATGTTTGTTAAGATAGAAAATTATCAATAGGATAATAATGAACACCTCACGCTGTTGTTCAAAGTGAGGTATAGTTAATGTACAGAAGAATTTGCCCATTTGAGTGTAAAGTTTTGGGGCTTTGACTAATGCATACAGTGTGTAACTACCAAGACGATCAAGATGTAGAATAGTTTACTATCCTGGAAAATTTCCCCACTATTTTTTGTAGTGAAACTCTCTCGTTACCATCCCCTAATAACCAACAATCTGCTTTATTTATTTATTTATTTTTGTCCCTATAGTTTTACTTTTCAAGACTATCATATAAACGAAATCATGTAGCAAGTTAGTTTGTGAACCTGGCTTCTCTGGCTACATAATGCATTTGAGATTCATCCACATTGCTGTGAGCATCATAGATTGTTCCATTTGGTTGGGGAATAGTATTCTGAGGTAAGAAGGTAGCACAGTTTATTTATCCATTCCCTTGATAAAAGACATTTAAAATGCTTCCAATTTTGTACAATTATAAACAAAGTCATAATGAATGGTTCACTTAAAGGGTTTTGGATTGTTTTTGTTTTCATTTTTTTGTGAGCATAGAGAGTTCATTTCACGTCCTCCAAGCCATTTGAAAATGGTACACAGAGTAACTGCTTGAGGCAGTAACTTTTAAAATTAGATGTTTTCTTTTTCAAAATCCTTAAGCTGAATTCTGTATCCATTAAAGAATAATAATAATCAGGGAAGATAACTTTTCAGTTCAAAATTGAGGTTTTTCTCTGTCCCTTCGGCTGCCGCCTGTGGGAGCCCCGCCAGCCTCTCATGTCTCTGCACTTTCTACCAGTCACGTTGTGATGAATCGGTTCTTCTGTTCTGTTTGTGCTTTGGTGCCATCCCCAGCACCTCTGGCCATCCATACGCCACTGATGCCAAATTAGAGCATTGACGTCTCCCTGCCTCTCAACACCTTGGGCCCAGCCACGAAGATGGAACCTGTGAAGAACCTGCAGGTGGCTATGAAAAACAATATTGATGTCTTCTACTTCAGCTGCCTCATCCCACTCAATGTGCTTTTTGTAGAAGATGGCAAAATGGAGCACCAGGTCTTCCTTGCAACGTGGAAGGATATACCCAATGAAAATGAACTTCAGTTTTAGATTAAGGATTGTCATTTAAATGCTGACACTGTTTCCAGCAAGTTGCAAAACGACATTTATACTATTGCCAAGAGAAATGTGGAAGGGCAGGACATGCTGTACCAGTCTCGGAAGCTCACCAATGGTATTTGAATCTCAGCTGATTTCCAGCCAGGAAATCCCAATTGTATAGTCACTGAAGTGTAAAACTCCTGAAGTCTCTCGGTACATCTATCAAATCTACGACAGCATTTTGAAAAACTAAGAGACTGGTCAGTGCCCTCTGGCCACCCCGTGATTGGTGCAAGAACTCTTTTTTTTTTTTTTTTTTTTATTTAGAGAATACTTTATTAGTTTCTGTACCAAGAACTCTTAAATGGAAGGAATTGTGTTGCGGTGTAGCATCTGAACCCAAATACACCAAGGCCACCCACCAGGGTAGTGACTAGTATAACCTCTGCTAAATTAGGGTACAACCTATTGGATAGTTTTAGCTTCCTGTGAAAGTTTGTTAACCAATGCTCCAATCTCTTCCCACCTGTTGCTACCTGCTGCTATCTGTCCTTATTTGTGGGCTTCTCCATACTGTGCCAGTGGCTGGGATTTTTTACTGTAGTTTGATATTTTGTAATTGAGAGCTCATTTCAAAAGCAGAAAAAGGCAAAAAGAAATGTTTTAATAAATACATAATAAAAATTTAAAAAAACAAAATTGAGTAGTTCAAAAAGTGTTATTTCACAAAAACTGGAGTTTTTGACTTCAAAAATTTTTGACTACTGAACATGATCTTACATGCCTTTTCTTGTGATTGTCTAATGTTACAATAAAAATACCAAAACCAAGAACCAAAAGTTCACTAGTAAAATTTACAGGAGAACTAGCTCTCTTTCCTCTCGGCAAAAGCTATATTTCCTGTTTGTTCAGGATCATTTTACTCTTCGTTAGCAACTGAGTTAAGCAGAGGAAAAGACAACCCTACTCTAATAAGCCCTAAGACTATAAAAGTGAGTACATCCATGTATAGACATATCCAGCACTTAACTTTCATTACCTAAATTTAACTCTGCTTCCAGGATATCAAGGCTTTTAGTTAATATAGTGAAGTGTGATTTAGTAATGAAGTAACCAAAATAAATAGAACCCCCAAAGTCTTAAGTGAAACCTACTTCCTATAGCGGAAGGAGAAATTGTGCCTTCATGTTGTGTTGAGCAATAGTTAATGGTCTGTAATCTAACCCTTGCTCATATAATGAAGTAAAAACATTCAACCCCTGAAAAGCATAATAAAGAAGTTTTACTGTGTGATTTCTTTGCAATTCCTTTGAACATCATAATCGTCATAATTTTCCATCACACCACAAGCTCTGCTGCTGGATGTCTTTTTTTCTCCGCTGATCCTCCCAGCATGATTCTTTCATCTTTATTTTGAAGGGGGTGAGGAGGAAGCCGTGAAGAGAGTTTTTATTACCAATCACTTCTAAGTATATTATTAGACTGAGAGAAAAAGATTTTAATAGCAGCCATCAGAGTGCAGGCCTTGGAAAGCATTAATATTTACTTAGAGCTGAGGAAACAATGGAAGTTTTTATGGAGAACACACATAGAACTGTAGGGTACCATCAGGTGTGTGCGTGCATGTGTGTGTGTGTGTGTGTGTGAAGGACATTTTTTAATGTCCAATTCCCACTTAAACCCAAGATTCAGTTCCATCTCAAGCAGTAGTTTTACACTTGTCCACATGGTGGCGCAGTCACTTTAACTGTGTGTTCCTGCCTTCCCTCGACAATTTTGTTGTTCTGAGAGACTTATCAATGAATGCACAAAATGCAATTCCTAGACAAAATTAAATAAAAATCAATAGAGTTGGAAAATGTACATTTTCTTTAAAAATCCTCCAAATTTTAGTATTTTCCAAAGCGCAATTACAACTTTGTCAGATAGTTTCAGTAACTTTTCAAGTTGCTGAACCCAACTGCACTCCCTATTTAAGTGATTTTCCCCCCAAATGGTAGGAGCTGACTATAACCTTGGACTGCACTCTTCTGAGACCTGCACTTTGGGAGAAGAATATGAAGATTGACAAAATAATGAAACAAACGGAATAATAAAACTGTTTTTAAAGTTTTATTACGATGCCTGAGTAAAAGAAGTAGGGTAAAAGTGAGAATCCTTTAACACAGCTTTTGACCCTCACTTCACATCCAACAAAGGCCTCAGATTTTGTTTATCAAAGAGTCAGATGATATCCACACTCCCCAAGAGGGGCCACTCTGTTGAAGGAAGACATCCATTCATCATCCATCTGTTGATGATGTGTGCTGTTACTGAATCCCACCAACTGAACACAGTGAATTAATGTTTTATAAATCCTGTAAGGTGAGTGTATTGCATTCTAATTTCTCCTCATTGTTTTTTACTCTAAGCATTTAAAATATAAAATGCAAGTATATATCACAATTTTTATCATCTTAATGTTTACCATTCATTTTTTAATGGTTTCTGAAGTCCCTTGAACTTCCTGAGGTGGTGCATGATTGTATGTGTGTGTGTGTGTGTGTGTGTGTGTGTGTGTGCGCATGTGTGTGTATCAACACTTGTCTGGATTAAGAAACCACTTTGAGTGGAAGGAGAAATAGAAGGGAGAGGAAGAAAGAAGAAAGAAAGAAGGAAGGGAGGGCAAAATAGAGTTGGAATATGAATCTCTTTCCATGTGAATCCTCAAAAATAAGAGACAATTAGCTGCTTTTCATAATGCAAGAGCAAATGTACTTAACCATTTTGCTAAATGATTCTGTGACATTTACACCTTATGAAAATACTGAAAATGCCACTGGTAAGTTTATATTGCTTCTCAAATATTAAAGAGAGAGCATAATATTACTTTTACCATCTGTTATTTAAGAGTGTCAATAATTGAGACAACAGGAATGTAAATAGCTTCCTTTTCTAATACCATGAAACTTCTAAATACTCAAATCGTAGAATCATTTTCTACCAATGACAATTCCGCAAAAAGCCACAAAATACGTACAGACCACTATTTAGAAGAATACTTTGAGCTAATATGTTAAAAAACCAAACGATTCTTTCATTTACGTATTTGTTTATTTGTTTGAGTTTTAGGGAAGAGAGAGAAACATCAATTTGTTGTTCCAGCCATCTATGCATTCATTGGTTGACTCCTGCATGTGCCTTGATTGGGAATTGAACCCACAACCTTGGCACATCAAGACAACACTCCTACCAATTTAGCTACGCAGTCAGGGCAAATTACTATTCTTTGTAAAATTAATTCCGATCAGGTCAGACCTTTTAAGATGTAGCAAACTGACGTTTGCTCTGTTCTTGTCACGTTTGCAATAGAATACTGTTCTTCTGGGGGGTTCTATCTATCTGACTTCATTAATCCTTTTGTTGAGATGGCATAATAATATTAGAGTTCTAAGTGTCATCAGGAAATGTCTCCAAGTCGCTGCTGGGTCACTTAGGTGGGGGACATGGGTCCCCACACTCCAAAATGTGGTTGTCATGAAGGGTCATGTCATGAAGGGTCACCCAGCAAGTTACACAGCAAAAGCGAAACTGAGATGTTAGACAGACAATGGGCCCCCTAACATTTGTTGCAATAACTCCTTAAAAATTTTAAACCCTTCCTCTACTCTTAGCTAACTTTTCCTTTCCTGAGGCCATCCCAGCATTTTCTTCAGCCCATTTGGCCTCCAGGAAACGTCTGAGACAACATCAAGGCTAAAAGGGGTTTGAAAGAGGCTCCAAACTTCACCCGGGTCACAAAGCCCCTACATGGATTTGCAGAGTCTGTGCTGTTTGCCAGGGGGCACCTTGGTGAGAATGGTATCATTTCTTTTAATTCAGACATGGAAAAGTGATTTGGAGGGATTTTGCTCTAGACTAAAGAAGAAATCAAGAAGGAAGACAGATTCTCTGCCCTGGATATTTTCTGCCTTTTTTTTTTTTTTTTTTTTTTTTTTTCTCTAATGTATTACCGTCATTGAACACCTGGGACCCTCACTGGTTTCACAAAGGCTATAACACAAAGGCTATAATACAACATAAAGGCTTGAAAGATTGCACTGTACTGAGGGCGCTTCTCAGTACAGTGAAAAGCTGAGAGCTGAGGACAAAATACTCTTTTAAAGTTAGTTCACTTCTTGTTGTCATTACAAGCCAAAAGCCTAAACCATGACATCCACCATCTTGTGCTTTGAAATATGAAAGTCCCTGGAAAATGAACTTGGGAAAAGAGATGAAGCTCTTTGGAGCAGAGATAAAACAGCAGAGTTGAAAGGTTAACGCTATAGAGACAAATTGAAATCTAAAGTGAGAGTGTAGACATTAGTAATCAAAATGAATGATAAGGGTAAGGGGAAAAGCCAGCAGGATGGGAACATTTGAGGCAACAATCTGTTCTGGTTCAACTGGAGAAGATGATTATCTTGCAATTAATGTTCACTCGTACACCAGGAAGAAACTCAGAGAGAAAGAAAATGTGGTTATCAGAATTTACTATTTTTCCACGTAGTTAAATTAGTGATCCACATAATTCCAAGTGGGGAAACTTAGGGTGGGCTTTTTCAGTCAATTGTTCAATAGTCCCAGGCTCAAAATATTTTAAAACAACTTAAAAGCCCAAGGTTTCTCACAATCTCAAGAACTATCCCCTCTCCACGAAGCATATAGCTAGACAAACAATTTCACATCATCCACATTGAAACTAGGAGAACTCACTTTGGTAGAATGTTTTTGTGTAATTTTAAAACATGACTTAAAAATAAATAAGTTTGCTTACCTGGAAAATGCTGCGATGTTATCAGCCAAGGTTTCCTGATCATTTGCCCCAGACCTATAATAGTCATATATAGATTTTGGAAGTATTGATTTAGCATGCTGTTCATAATCACTGATGCAAACTAGCCGGGTGAACATTTTCACAGGCTATTGCATCCCCAGGTTGTTTTTATTTTTTTCCTGTGTTGCTTTCTACAACTTGATAACTCTGTTATTTGTCAATTATTAATAGACTTTTTCCAAAGTTCAGGTTTAGTCTTTTGATGCCACTTTAAGTGAGCAAACTTATGTTTACACTGAAATTTCATTTGCAGCTATTGGCCATAAAAGAGCAACCCCTAAGTGATAAGAATCGGGGTTGAGGAGGCTCTAATACCTGTCAAATCAAAAAGGCAGAGAGGACTGAGTTAAAATTAATGACTTAGAGAAGTACTTGCATGAAGCCACCCTTGCTTGACTCAGTTCTGCCTAAGGCTTCTTCCACACAGTGTCCACTCCTTACTTGGTACCCAAAAGAGGCTGCCACTCATACATAGATCATGTGGAAAAAAAGAGCTTATAGAATGAATGGGATATCCAACAAACACAGAGTGTCTATACACAATATGAAATTTATCAGGTTATAAACATGTGGCTTTAAGAAGGAACATTAAAGCCAAATATATAGCTAATGCTTAAAAGGTCTTGTCTTGCTCTGGAGAGGAAGTGAGGAGATGCCAATCCAAAAGACCCTACGGTTTCAGTCTAGAATTTCAAGTAATTACAGAATTCCTGGAGGACTTCCCATTACTCAGACTGGATTCAGAAAGCAATGGCTTTGACATCAGTCACACCTGTGTTTCAATCTAGATGCCACCGCTTAAAGCTACCTGTTCAGCAACTGAAGTCCATCTGCATGCACCTGTACCAGAATTTTCTCTTGAACTTGGAATCCGCTCTTACAAGCATGTGACATGCTCAAGTGTTATGGGATCAAGGCAGCCTGCAACAACCAAGGACTTAAGGGAGTTGGTGCATAAATCCCTTCCCTCACTCCTATGGCGGCTGACCCTTTAGTGCATATTCCATGTTGCAGGCTTTAGTGGTCCGCAGTGTTAGCTGGTTCGTAGCTCACCTTGGGTTGGCTGCCTTCCTCTCTAAACTCATTTCCCTACCCCTTAATTTACTTTAAAAAGTTGTGTATGAGTAGGGTCGACATTTAATTATCTATAGGTTCATTCCTAAAACTAACAAATGTTTACCTCTTGCCACGGTGTGGTGATAGGTACTTCAAATTGCTATTGGAATGAGAAAATTTGTTAAGGTGATAAGGGACCCCTATAAGAAATAACTCCATTTCTCATTTAAAATCTTTGTGAAAGTTAACCTAAAGAATCCTAATTGCTGCTGAGAACAGAATCAACATTTGCCTATTAAAAGCATGAACTTTTATTTACATATTCATTTATTTGCAACTTTAATAAGTATTAAAACGGCTAGCATTGTACAGCTGATGTAAATTTGATGAAGAGGTAATTTAATATTGTAGAATGAATCTTAAGCACAAGTAAAACTATGAAAGAAAAGGGCCAGTGTTTCTTAAAGTGTGGCCTGGGTCAGGAGTATCAGCCTACTCTGATGCAAGTTTTCAGCCCCACCCAGTCCTGCTGAGTCAGAAACTCCACAGCCCTTTGTGCCTACCAAGCCTTCCAGGTGATTCTGAGCACAGTACTGTTTGAAAATCACTGCTTTTGTAACCATGCAGAAACTCCATTTCTTTAATAAGACCTCTTCTCTTTTCTTTCCTTTTGACTCCAGCTGGCCTCACCCTGCCCCCTGACACGCCTGCCTCCCTCCCCCTTGTAGGACCACTCTCTTAATTACTAAGTCCTTGGGACAATGAGGTCCTGACCAGCATCAAATGGGCTTAGGATCAAAGCCTCAGAGACTAGTGACCACAGAGACAGAGTTTAGGTCAAACTCAAGATAGCATCTAGGCCTCAGCCTTTTCAGCTCTGAAATGCAGCGAAACCTGAGGAAATGGACCCTGAATGATACTAGGGCCAGCCACCCTGATCAGTTATCCCGCTGACCAATCAGAGGCCATGACCCTGACCACAACCCTCACTCCCTTAGTTATGTAATTGATGATTTTCCCCCTTTATAATTCACCCCGGGAAGTCATTTGTGTCCCTGTGGGCTACTCCCTAAAAGTAAACCCTTACTTTCTTTGCTGCCAAATTCCTGTTTGTGTCATGTTGGGCTTTTGATTTGTACTGGCAAACTGACCCCTTTAGTCTGGTCACACTTTAGCTAGATGGCAAGTAAAGGAGGTGAATTTTTGTTCTTGTCTTCTTTTTAAGAGGCCTGAATTTAAAAAATAAATCAATTCCACTCTCACTCTGTATTATTGCAGCCCAGCAGCTGAGCTGGAGTACGGAATCAGTGGATATGCTAATATAGTGCCTCATTGCTTAATTGACCTCTGGGTGGAGAGAACCAAAAGTGATTGGATTTTAAAGCAGTTTTTGTTAATTACGTCATTTAAATAGCTCACATAATTTCAGAAACAATACCTTCTGGAAAATTTCTCTCTAGGCCTCAGTGAAGTTGAAACTGCAGAACCAGTTCAAAATGGGCCTATCCTGTTGCTAACAAGATACTGAGACATCAAACGAAAACCATCAGTCCTGCAACCTCACCTGAGCAGGATTAAGAATTTTTGATCACCAGCCGCACAGGAAACCAAATTACACCCCCCACCCCCAATGCCAGAACCAAAGGACCAAAGCATGGCAGGAACTTGAGCATGGAAACCCTATTTCAGAAGAAAAAGGTCCTTTGTGCAGGAAGGTTCAGGGACTGCAGCCAGTTGCCATATCTTACCATAAATGGCCAAGTTCCAAACTTCTCCATTCAAAACCCACTCTGCCAGCACTTCCACACACCAGCCTGTTCCGCCAGCCTCTAACCCTTGCCTTTAAAAACCCCTTGATTCAAAGACATCGGAGAGTTCAAGCAGTAGTTCCCCATCCTTGCAAATAAAGCAGCTTTAAGTTCTCCATTGCAAACCTGATGTTCAGTGTTTCTCTTTGCTCTGTGTCGGCTCAACAGACCCTCATTCCCCTTTGGTTCCATAACAAAGTGAGATGCTGAGGACGTAACATGACAAAGCACATGCAGGCCTTCTTCAAGCTGTTCGAATCAATTTGCCAGTGTCCCCAACCCCTACACCGCCCTCCATCTGCCAATTTGGGAGGCAGGACAGTAAATGCCAATGTGAGGCATCTGCTAGATTTGAGCACTCTCCTTCCCAGTGGCCAAAAGAATAGGGATATTTTTTTGGCCCTGGCTGGTGGCATAGTGGATAAGGCGCCAGCCTGTGGACCCAAAGGCTGCTGGTTGGATTCCCCAGCCAGGGCACATAACCAGGTTGCAAGCCAGGTCTCCAGCCAGGTCTGTAGCTGGAGGCAGGTGAAAGGCAACCATGCATTGATGTCTCTCTCCCTCTCTGCCTCTCTCCCTTTTCTCTCTCCAAAAATAATAAATAAAATCTTTAAAAAAAAGAATAGGGATTTTTTTTTTTTACACAAGATTGAATGAAGTCTTCAACCCTCCCCAATATCCAAGTAAAATGCCTCACCATCTCCCCAAACCTTGGATTTCTTCCAAACCGTGGAACTCCTTCTCCTGCCTGCATCCCAAGTGTGAGCTAGAATGAAGCTACAGAACCCCACGTCCTCAGTGGGATCTTTACCCTCATTTGTCTTAAGATGTAATTTAGAACATCACTTGGAGCATGTCTTAGTTTCTGGTTTTACCCTTTTCTAAGGTTTTTAATTTTCGATGAGGTATAGCAGACTTGGTAGAAGCTTAGTCATCCCCAATATTCTAGGGGAGAGAGAGAGAGAGAGAGAGAGATCCAGAGCCTCATTGTTACAAGGTCTTAATGCTTAAGGGAATGATTGTGCAAAGGCCTACATTGTTCCTTCTGTAAAGGGACCTACCACATGACTAGCAATATGTCATGAGAAGAAGTTTAGGGGAGGGTCCAAACCACTTGACCAACTGAAAGGTCAGGGGGTCCATACCACATGACCAGAGATAGGCTAGGAGAGATCCCACCTTAAATACCTGTTTTTCCCCACTTTGCCCGTTGCTAGTTACCCAGGCCTTTTGGCCCTAGTGACCTTCTGTACATGGCATATCATCCCCACCCTGCTAATGTCTAACTGCCTACCATATCAATACTATGCATATAACTAATAGAATCTAAAACTTATCCATTTGATTAACAAAAAACTAATTTTATACATAATATATGTAGATGTAAAGATATTCCCAAAACTATTTATGAAAAAAGATAGATAATAAATGCTAGACATTACATTCTAAGTAATCTACAGAAAGGTATACCAGTAACCTCCAGAGCAGACGATTCTTAAAAAACAGCCATCCTTAGAACACATAAGCAAGAGTAAGCTAGACAATAATGAGATGTGACACTCTTTGATTTTAGAGATTTAGAATCAGAATTGAAATGACCTCAAACAGTGTGGTTTTGTTTAGACTCTGGTTTTCTATTAAGAGGAAAACACTTGACATTTAAAATAAGATGTAATTCTTCAAGTATATCATTTGAAGCTGGATGGGAAAGATAACACTATCTAAAAGGCAATGCTGAAAGGAAATTATTGTGCTTGGGTTCACATCCTGGAATAGATTCTCTTTCTACAAGCACCTTGTCTTTGCAGGTGAGACAAAGATGCATGTAGTCTTTCTATATGTGTTAACTATTTGACGCTCATATAAATTACAGATAAGTACTGATAGCATACTCCTCATAAATCATTTCCAACCACTAAAGGTTGAAATTCACATATCAAATGAAAAACTACTGGTAATGTATTTGAAAACTAGGAACTTTGGGGGGACAACATCTTTTGGGAAATGCTAAGACATTATATTTATGAGCAACATGTGTGGGATGGTATAATTTTATTAAAACAAGTGGACTGGCAGAAAGGAACAGATTGAATAAATTTGCATCCCTTCTCTTTCATTTTGTTAATAGTGATAAGCTTGATAGAAAAAAGACTCCGTTTTTTAATAAGAAGTGTACATTTCTTAATATTCTCGTGCCAACTCAACATAATACAGGCTTTACAAGTTATAATAATGAATGTACTCTTTGCTTCTCACTGTAAATATATTTGCTCAAAATATCACTATATTATTATATATAATATGGTACTTTAATATAGAATATTACGATAAGCTCATTGATCAAAATTTATATATATCTTAGGCTAAGGCAAAATTGAAAACCAAACATTAATTATTACTTGTGAAAGGCAATTTCTCTGTGGTAGCCACTTCTTTAAAAACACTGGGTCCACATGGAGTGATGGGGTGGAAATAATAATAAGGGTCCCTTATTCAGTAGTGCAAAACCAGAACTACTGCCACAATCTGTGTAAAGAACACTTTGCCAATGCCCTTCATTGGTAATTCCAATGTTAGCATATTAGCAAGAATTATTTTTTAAAGTTAATATTATGAATAGTTACAAAAGGGATCTTTCAAGTGTTTGTCTCCTTAAATTTTACATGATTAGCCCTGGCTGGTGTGGCTCGGTGGATTGAGTACTGGCCAGTCAACCTAAAGGTTGTTGGTTTACTTCCTGGTCAGGGCACATGCCTGGGTTATAGGCCAGGTCCCCAGTTAGGGGCATACAAAAGGCAACGGATTGATAATTCTCTGACACGTCAATGTTTCTTTCTCCCTCCTTTTCCCTTTCTTTAAAAATAAATAAGTAAAATATTTTAAAATTTGTTCACATTATCAGGTCCTAGTAAACAGAAACAATAGTTAAATTTTATAGTCGTAAACTATGCTGTCCAAGTGGTATGTGTTATATGTGTTAGAAAAAAATAATCTTCCTGTCACCTCTCCCCTTCCCCATGACTCTAAGTATCCTTTACAGAGGCTGACTCAGCTGGCAGCCCACTCTTCGGCTTTCCCAGCTTTATTACTATTTCTAGAATGTACACAGTTCCAATGGTCATCTTAGGATGGGGAGGTGACCTGAGGATAGCAACCGTGCCAGGAAAGAATGTAATAGGATAATAAGATATACAACATATTATACATATATACACACATATATGTTATACACATGCACAGTATTTGTATATATGCAAATATATGAAATTGAACTTTATATAATGAGATTGAGTTATGTTTTATATTTAACTGAGAATTAAATGTAACACTACAGCATTTATAGAACTAGAGGCAATAGAAGTCAATGAAATGAGATTCAGTACAATCCCAGAAAAACTCATTCAAGTATTAGTTTGTTTTGTTTTATTTTCTACAACAAATTTATTGGATAAGCATATGTGTGTGTGTCTGTGTGTGGGTGTGTATGTCTGTATGGGCACATGCACTTGCATTCTGTGATTTTGACACTCAATGTTGCAGGATAGGAACTATGAGGATCCTGGTAAAACTGACACTTCTGATGCCGCAACAATAGAATGACTGATTCCTCTCCAGTTTCTTTGTAAACTACTATTTTAAAGCCAGGTGCCTCCAAATTGGAGACCTTCATAATTTCTTAGATTGGAAACAGATAAAATATCCAATCAGCCAGCTCATTTGGCTTTTTAAAATTCCAACAGAAGAATGTTCTGTTCTATATAAGATAGATAAAAGACATATATTCTGACCCTGAACCCGAACATTCCAGACAGACATTAACCCTCACAGTTGAGGCAAGGTAGCATTAATGTGCTTTTCTCCTGTGTAATTGCCCCCTTTTTTTTTTTTTTTTAATCTTAATGAACCCATTCAGCAGCTTTCCGGCTTAAAGACTCTTTCAGTCTATAGAGTGAAACCTTTACTGTCCCAGCTCCCTCCTCAATAATAAACAAAAACAGGATGTTTCCAAGGTTCTGTAGTTTAATTATAAGTTTATCTTATGCCAGTCGCCTCATTATAGCCAAGAAAACAAAGCTGCTTTTCATCTGTCATGTAGCACCTGAGTGAAGTCTCAGCTCATTATAGAAAATAAAAGCCGACAATTTTTCAGGTGTTCAATTCTTTACACCTCTGTAAAGCCCTAGCGATGGGCATCCTGTGAGGCAAAAGACAAATCGCAGGTTTTCCATGGCTGGCTTTTTTTCCTCCCCAGAATGAGATAATGTTATAATAAAACCGCGTAGGTCTTCTCCTTTCTAAGCCATACTTGACCACTGCGGAATAACTCTTGGAAATTAAATACATCTGTGTTTAAGAATCCTTTTGTGGTCCTTGTGTGTGAGAGAGAAACATCATGAAAAAGACAGGAATTGTTGAAAAGAAATGGTCAATTTGCAGCAGAATGACACACTGGAAAAACCTATTTTAGTATTCTCTATTGATTGTGGCTTTCAAAAAGGGTCCCCTCTGAGCTCTTATGTCACTCCTGAGAACAATAACAATATATCAGCCTCTAGAGTTTTCTCTCAAGTCAGTACAGCTGTGTCTACTGCTTTCTCCTCTTAGCATCCGCATTCATCCTCTTCAGTTCAGTTAGACAACATTGGGAACCAGGCCAGCTCCATAATTCTCAGCCCTTTTACCTTAATAGGATTTTCCAAGAATCATGTGGACCTGGATCATACAAATTATGCTGTTCACCAGCTCTCAGTAGCAAGAAAGTGTCTGTTAATGAGATTTCAGTATTGGTAGGCACCAACATTTTCCAGAAAGGAGACGGCATCATTTTCAACGTGCAGGAAATAATTTCTCAAAGGATAACCTAATTTAAAAAGTACGGGAAATATAAAATGATGGACTTAAAATTATGGGTTTTATGGGCAGGTTATTTATCTTTGGTCAATATTTCTCAGCAGAAATGGATTATGTTTTATTATTCTACCAGTCTGAAGTTACTATTTACTGCTCTAGAGATCAACATTTGATAACATTAAATAATTCCTGCCCACAGAGGATACATAAGTTCTCAAAATAATGGATACATATCAAATGAGCAGTACCTGGAATTCAAGTTCGACTAATGAGACAGAATCTATTTTGTATCTGCATAATGCACCACCACCCCCATTTCCCATGAATGATGCAGAAACAGCAAGGCAGAAACTTCTTAAATCATTTCCCAAAGTGGGTTCCATGGATCACTGATGATAGTCATTGACATAAATATATATAGGAAAAAATATGTGCTGCAATAAAAACTATGGTTGTTTAGGAGATAACCTTCTAGGTTATCTAATTTTAACTTCTTATCATCTTGGTGTTATTTAAGAACCCTATACATTGTAGACATCTAATGGAAATGCAAAACAATTCTTGTCTTTGGGCAAGTAAGGTGAGTCCTATCCTATAAAAGATTAATGAACTTCCCTTCCCCTCCTGTAAGAACACCAGAAGTGCTTCCATGTAAACATTCATTTTAATGCTCTTGATCCAAAACATTTTCTTAAATCTTTTCTATTTGGTTCTCTCATTGATTATCAGGTAATATTTTTAATATATGTATATTCACATTTATATCTGTATGTGAGTCATTTTACCCCTTTATAAAAATTACCTTTTAACATATATACAAGGTCTGTCCAGAAGTTATCCAGCCATGTAATATATAAAAAAGAAACATTTTTTGAAGAAGATACAAGATACAAGAAACCTTGTACAAAGGACAATGATGCCTCAGTCCCCCCTCAAAGTAGGCACCTTGGGACCTCATACAATTCCCCCAATCTCCATCAGCCATCCTGTTGTATTTTCCTGAATCTCATCAACGGTTTGAAATCTCTTCCCTTTCAAAGGTGATTTTAGGTTTGGAGAAAAGCCAGAAGTAGCAGGGCACCAAATCTGGGCTGTAACAGGGCTGAGTCTCCTGGATGATTTGATGTTTCACAAAAAAACACTGCAGTAGATGTGATGCATGAGTGGGCGTGTTGTTGTGATGAAGCTGCCAATCACCAGTTGCCCATAGCTGTGGCCTTTTGAAAAAACCCAATAGTTTCCAGAGCATAGGAATGTTTAAACTCAATGCAAAATTTGATGCAGGTTCATTGCTCTACTTGCTTGATCATTTTCAATGGATGGCCACACAGTGCACGTGATCACTCAATGGCACCCCACCCCCACTTACTACTATAATGAAGTCGTCATTGTTCACACATGCTCATTCTAGTCCACTCTCCTCAGCTGCCAGGTTACATTCATGTTGCACAAACTGTGCTTGTTGTATTAACAATGGCTGGGCCCTGGCTGGTGGCTCAGTGGGTATAATAAATAAATCTTTTAAAAAACAAAGAACAAAACACAATAGACTTTTTTCTGACAGTTTAGAAAAAGTTAGTAGAGAAACTGAGACTCTGAGACCTAAGTTCTTTTGTGTGGGGGTGTGTTTATTCCTTTTTTTTTTTTTTTTTTAAGATTTTATTCATTATTTCCAGAGCAAAGGGCAGAGAGAAAGGAAGAAAGGAAGAGAAACATTAATGTGTGGTTGCCTTTCGCCTGCCTCCAGCTACGGACCTGGCTGGAGACCTGGCTTGCAACCTGGTTGTGTGCCCTGACTAGGAATCAAACCAGCAACCTTTGGGTTCGCAGGCTGGCACCCATCCACTGAGCCATCAGCCAGGGCTATTCTTTTTTAAGTATAGTTTATTGACTTGACTATGCTATTACAGTTGTCCCAATTTTTACCCCTTGCGCCACTCTTTCCTGTACCTTCCTTCCCTCCAGCAATCCCTCCTTAGTTCTTGTCCATCGATTATGCATACAGGTTCTTTGGCTTCTCCATTTCCTTTACTATTCTTAACATCCCCTTGTCTACTTTGTACCTACCAATTATGCTTCTTAATCTCTGCACAATTTCTCCCTTTCTTCCCCTTTCCTTTCCCCGCTGATGACCCTCTAAATGATCTCCATATCTATGATTCTGTTCCTGTTCTAGTTGTTTGCTCAGTATTTTTGCTTTTGTCTTTTAGATTCAGTTGTTGATAGTCATGAGATTGTTGTCATTTTTATGTTCATGGTTTTGATCTTCTTTTTCTTAAATAAGCCCCTTTGACATTTCATATAATAAAGGCTTGGTGATGATGAACTCCTTTAGCTTTACCTTGTCTGGGAAGTACTTTATCTGCCCTTCCATTCTAAATGATAGCTTTGCTGGATCGAGTAATCTTGATTGTAGTTCCTTGCTTTTTATCACTTTGAATACTTGCCAATCCATTCTTGCCTACAATATTTCTTTGGAGAGATCAGCTGATAGTCTTATTGGAACTCTCTTGTAGGTAACTCTCTGCTTTTCTCTTGCTGTTTTTAAGATTTCCTCTTTATCTTTAATCTTTGGCATTTTAATTATAATGTGTCTTGGTGTTGGCCTCTTTGTGTCCAACTTATTTGGGACTCTCTGTACTTCCTGGACTTGTATGTCTATTTCCTTCTCCAAATCAGGGAAATTTTCTTTCATTATTTTTTTCAAATAATTTTTCATTTTCTCACTCTTCCTCTTCTCATTCTGGCATCCCTATGATTTGGATGTTGGTGCTTTTGGAGATGTCCCAGAGTCTTCTTATTCTCTCCTATTTATTTATTTATTTTTAAAGATTTTACTTATTACTTTTAGATAGCAGGGAAAGGAGAGAGGCAGAGAAGGAGAGAAACATCAATGGATGGTTGCCTTTTACCTGCCTCCAGCCAGGGATCTGGCTGGAGACCTGGCTTGCAACCTGGTTATGTGCCCTGACTTGGAATCGAACCAGAGACTTTTGGGTTACAGGCTGATGCCTACCCACTGTGCCAATAGCCAGGGCTCTCCTTTTTAAAAAAATTATTGTTTCTTCATTCTGTTTAGATGGCAACCTTCATTCTATTTAGGTTGACTGTTAACTTTTTTATGTTCCAAATTATATCGGCTTGCCTTTCACTGTTGGTTTTCTCTGGATTTTTATTTATTTTACTTAGTGTAGCTTTCATTCCTTTCCTTATGCTTTTGCCATACTTGATGAGTTCTCTGAGCATCCTTATCACCAGTGTTTTGACCTCTCATCTGATAGGTTGGCTATCTCTGTTTAATTTAGTTCTTTTTCTAGGGTTTTGTCCTTTCTTTCATTTGAGCCATATTTTTTTGTCTTCCCAATTTGGTAGCCTCCCTGTGTTTGTTTCTGTGTATTAGGTAGAGCTGCTTTGAATCCCTGTCTTGACATACCTGTTAAGTTTTACGGAGTGGAGCCTTAGGTATTTGCCAGGGTAGGAGAAGATGGAGAGAAAATTCTTGCCGTGCTGGATTTGTTCTCTCTAGGTCCTCAAGGTTAATTTACTTCTGGGAAAACAGAAAGAATTGAATAGAATTAATATCACTAACATGAGAACGCATTATAACATCTTTCCCTCGAATGTAAAACCTCTTGGAAGAAAAACGTTTTATTCCTAGTTTTAGATTGAAGACTCAAAGTGTCAAACTTAAAGTGAGAGAAAAAAGAGGGAAGTGGAAAAGCAAATGGTGAGCAAAAATAATAGAGGCAACACATTCTATCAGCTGTAATTTATTATTTCACTGTAATGTGACAAGGATGATATATTCATTTATGGGTATCTGATGATTGCCCACTGCAAGGAGTAGTATAGCTGTAACCCATTTCTCTCTTTGCCCTCCTCCTTAACCCTAGACCTGATCGTGTCAATTCAGAACAGTTATTGGGGAGCGGGGGATAAAAGATTTAAACGATTTGCAGAAAAAAGAGTGAGAAAAAAATGATGCATGGAAGAAAAAGGGAAGAAGAAGGAAAAAAGCATTCAGAGTTCAGGGGAAAGTTTGTGGGGAAGAGAATGGAGAATGAGAAGGAAGTGGAAGGTAGAGGGTAACACTGTGTACTCATGTAAGAACTAGTAGAAGAATAAAAGACATCAAGTGTAGTTTTAAATTTTTATATATTTTTTAAACATCAGTGTATGGTTGCCTCTCACCTGCCTCCAGCTAAGGACCTGGCTGGAGACCTGGCTTGCAACCTGGTTATGTGCCCTGACTGGGAATTGAACCAGCAACCTTAGGGTTCACAGGCCAGCCAGGGCTTCAAGTGTACCTTTTAAGAAATTAATTGGACTTTCCTTAGTATCTTTCTAGAGATAGAATTAATTACTTATGTATCTGGTTCCTGAGCTGATTTGTATTGGCTGGAAGGACTGAATCACATAGGGGTTACATTTTGGGAGCGAATGTCCAAGTCTTTGGATTTGTGATGTGACATGCAACTGCACTTTGAACTAAATTATCACCTGAGTCAATAGTGCATTTTGGTATGAAGGCCAGATGCTTGGAACAATGAAATAAAGGGTGGGTTCTTGAATTAACTCCAGAAAGTCAGAGCAATGTAGCTAGGGATTTGCTGAGCTAAAAACTATAATAGAAGGGGAAGAAGGGAAAATAGTTCCAATTTGGAAATCAGATTTAGGAAGTAAATATAATGTATTCAGTTGAGATTGCCTGTAAAACAAACAATTGCCTTGTGAAATTGTTTCCTGAAACAATTGTTTCCTAATGTGAAAACCTGGACATTAATTTTAAGAGAGGTTCCAGGGCCATCTAACTTCTTTAAAAATTGTATCCCATTGTCAACAGAAAGAGCAGGCCCATGTCAATCCTGTTTGGAGCAATCAAAAGCTGCTGCCTTGCTCCATGGATGGTGACTGGGTTCATTTTGGGGGGCCAGGGCAGGGGGGTGGTCTGGCTGCTGCTGCTGAAGTCAACTTGAAGCAGACTTTGGAACGACTGGAACAGGATAATGGCTCCTAGAAACTTGAGATTTGTGGTCACATCATGCCAAAGAGAGGCTAAATCAAAAAGCTTTGAGTTGTGATTTAAGCATTCCACCAAAATGATAAAGATGAACATACACAAAAATAAAAAGATGCCAGCCAGCATCTAAAATTCTATACCAGGGATGACTTACAAAGTGAAAACTAGAAAAGTTGTCATTCATGTTGCAGTTTTGATAGACTGTATTCAGAAATAAGTGGCTGGAAGAATTCCTAAGGGCAACTGTCTGCCAGGGGTGAGGAGACTTGGCAAATCTATTGATTGGAGTAGGTAGGTAAGTGAGCCAAGATTTGCTGGGTTTTAATCCTGAAGCAAGAGCTTCATGAATTTTCACTACAGGTGAAGCAGATGTAGGCTGAGACAGATAAAGAATAGATTGTAATGGACTTTAGACCAGCTAATAGGGCTCATACCAGAGAACTTGATCAGATTTAGGGAACTGGAAGTGAGAGCAAGGGTATTCCATCTTATTGAAGTTTTCTTGGGTGAGCATAAACAACATCCAAATCTCAAATAGGGACCCCAGGAGGCAGCTTCTAGTTCAGGCAGGGCTCCTATGATGAGAGGCTTGAAAGAACCAGCATGGGTGAGTCTATGTAAAGATCATCCCTTGAAGACTGGACTGGCCAATGTTGGCTTCTATTGTGGAAAGAGGAGCATCTAGTGGCAAGCAGCCTCTGCCTTAGGGGTGTCTGCCAGATAATCCATCTTTTATTATATGAAGAATGGGGACTAGAGGACAGGAGTGGAGATTCTAGGCAGGAGAAGGGAATAAATACTAAATCTGACATGTTGGCCATCAGGAAGGTTTCCCATTCTCTGCCTCCGATGACTGTGGAAAGGATAATGATGAATTTGGGCAGGAGCAACTGAACCTGGCAGGGATTTTGATCTGCCCAGAATAAGCTAAAAACTTGGGGCATCAAATGGGAAGTATAATAGGCACATAGGCACAAATTCTTTTGACACCTGGGTATTCATGGCCCCCCTTTCACCCCACCTCTCAATCAAGGAGAATTATGGCAATGTCATTTTGGTATTTTCTACTTTTCTGGAGCTCTGTGGCTTCATGCAGTGAGTGTAGTGAGAACCATATAAGCCAAGATGGGTTACCTGTATCAGAAAGAACTTTTCTCCAGGAAAGGTAAAAGCAGAGAGCTAGTAGGTAAGAGCAAAATAAAGAGGAACACCATAGAGAGTTTTTCAGGGATAGATTCAAGAATAAAAGGAATGATAAGGCTGGCTTGAGAAAGAGATGGCTTTGGGTATTAAAAGAGTCAGAGAATGAAAAGAATATAAGGAAATCAATGTTTTCTTTTGATTGTTAGATTATGGTCCTTTGACTACAACAATCCCCAGAAACAGATCTATAGCAGCCCCAGGATTTATTTAGACCACAGAATCCTATCTCATAGCAAAATAAAAAAAGCATGAGAACCCCCCCCCACACACACACACTCAATGTAATAACTCAGTCATTTGCTTCCTCCCAGCATTTATGCTCGCTTCCAGAATCATGTCAACCTTTTTAGGAGCTGACTAGATCAAGGCTGAACTGTGTGGGGGCCTGCCTACTTTGGTTCATCCTTTTTTTCTACTGTGAGCCCTTTTAGAGATCCAACCCAGCCCAGGGCCTTCCCTTCCTTAGCCCATCCTTGTCCCCACCGCCAAAGCTCTCAAAAGCATCACCCAGGCTCTAGAACATACCCTCCACCCCCTACTTTAGAAACTGCAAATGGCTTCCCAAAAAAACCAACCTCCACACCAGGATCACATCCCTGACCTTTCAAGTCTTCTAGATCCTGACGTGGGAACCTGGTAATGCATTACTCATGTATCTTTCAAGTTCTGATGCCTTTGAGAACTTCATATTGGATGTGGATTCCTCTTACTACTCCCACTGTCGAGATGAGTCAGAGAAGCTGGGCAACTTGGTAGACCTAACACCACTGGCAAGTGGTGCACCTGGGATTCAGCCCCAGGAAGACCTGCTGTAGAATCTGTTTTCTCAGGCATCCGACCCCTGTCAGGTTGATTGATAATGTGGCTCTCTGGAAATACAAGAACAAATCTCAGAAAATCCTAAGGAATATATTTCTAACATTCCAGTATTGCTACCAAAGATTATTATTAGTAAAGTAGTCCAGGGAATGTCTCATTATCTGCAGATTCAAAGGGCCAGCCGAAAACTGGAAAATACATGTCTCTTAACTTCCGTAGAATGAATAAACAGCATTACATGTGTGTGTGTGTGTGTGTGTGTGTGTGTGTGTGTGTGTGTATACAACTCTTTAGTTAATCAAATTCTATATGGCAATAGAAAGGATGAACCAGAAATGCATTATGCTGAGGAATGAAGTACCTTATTCTATTGTGCTCTATGTTCCTTCTTTCATGTTTTTTTAAAAGATTTTATTCATTATTTCCAGAGAGAAGGTCAGGGAGGGAGGAAGAAAGGGAAAGAAGCATCAACTTATGGCTGCTTTTTACTCTCTCACTTGCCTCCAGCTAAGGACCTGGTTACGTGCCCAGATTAGGGAATTGAACCAGCAACCTTTGGGTTCACAGGCTGGTGCCTATCCACTGAGCCACACCAGCCAGGGCCCTTCTTTCATGTTTTTAATAAAATTTAAAAGTATAATTTTTTGTTTGTATCTGACGATATTATTTCAAGAATGAGGGCAAGTCTACTCCTGCTGTCTGATGGATAGTTTGTGCATCTAATTTGTAATTTAGATTGTGAGTTCATTTTAGTGGGGCTTTATCTACAGGACTCTTATTGCCATGTTGAGAGTGTTTTTAATAGTAGTTAGTTCTGTGCATGTTTCTTCTAGCTGACCTCCCTCCCCACCCCCTGCTAATCCTCTGTGAGCATTCTTATGACTATTTCTTGTTTTGAAGATTATGAAGCTAGTGTAAAATCAAACTTCATTTTGTGTAAGGCCAGGCCTGTATGATTCCTCAGGGAGGTCTAGTTTTTCAACACAAAGACCAGGCTGAAACAGATGCGCTTTCTTGTAGTCCACAGATGCTAGCAAGTAATTTTCTTATTCCACTGAGGATGTAGCTGGGGATTTTATGCAATTTCAGCTCCCACATTCCACCTTGCTACAGTCAAAGCCTTGCATCCTATACCTGTGTGGTCAGTGAAGCCTCCACTCTGGTTACCTAGGGTAGCAGGTTTCTACCAGCTCCCTGACGGGGGCAGCCCCAGGGCCAGGTCCCTTCACTGGCCTCGAAGCAGCTGTTGGCCCCTGTGTATTTTGCTTTCTTTTGTGGTCAGCTCTGCCTTTAAAATAAATGTTAGTTACACTTTAGCCAACATTCCTAGTTTCTGTAGTGGGAGAGATTTCAATTCTTCAGCTCCACAATATTTGTTGTTAAATAAGATTTAGAAGTGCTAGATTCAAGTCCTCCTTGGAGATTCATATCATTAGCCTGCTAAAAGGCCAACAATGTAACCCTTTTGGGAACGATGAACATGAAGAAGTCTCCCGACTTGGCTTTACCCTAAATCCGCATCTTGTTTGCATATTATGAATTAGGCATTTATTCTTGTTCAAAAACAGTCGGCAGCCTTTCTTGAAGCCACTACTTTACCCTGTCACTAGGATTGTGTATAGGCCTGCAGCTTTGAACAAATGCTAGGACTGCTCATATATGTTGAAAAGCATAAAAGAAAAAGAAATCACCGTTTTATGCCATTTAAAAGGACAATTTGCTCTGTTAAGAATTAACACTTGCTTTTCCAGTCAGCAGAATAAACACTCTTGAGGGAGGGTCAAATGACTTGATGCTATAGCTTAATCATATGGCCTTGCCCACAGCTGGTTCCCATTAACGGAGCAGTCGGCGCTATGAAAAGTTTAGGATACTCTGTATAATATTGTTGTAAGTCAAAAATAGCAGTCCATTCTCAACCCATAACCTTCTGGTTTCTAATGCTATTCATCAGACTCATGCTCAGAATTTCTTGCACAGAGAGCTAGTTTGAAGAACAATGCTAAAGAATAACAACTCTAATTTTGTGAGCCTAGCAGTTGGTCCCTTTGGGGCATATGTAGTCTGGATGTATCCTATCACCTCTACTCCAGGAACTACAATAAACAGTTTGAGAAATTACCCTTGTATGCCCTACCAGTAACAACAGAACACAGGAATTCTGATGGCACAAATCTTTCCAAAGGGTAGTTTTTAGATTAATAATGATGAATCAGATATCTATTAACTAGAATCACATTTAGGAAAATTTATGGAGTCTATAAACTACCGATTTCAGTATAAATTGATTTCAAAGATGTTAAAATAAGAAACTAAGCTCATGCAAAGATTAATTTAAAAAAAACAACAGAAAACAATGCCTCCATCACTTCCCCATACAAAAGGAAGATGAAACTCAGAATCAATCCTGATGACTCCACAAATAACCTCCCACTGCGATAAATGCTAGTCCTGTTTCTCCATATGTGCAGCTTCAAGGTTGCTTGTGTGCATCTGAGGGACCCCAGACCCACCTTGGCCACCACAATTTCTAATCTTGCCCTCCTGGTTCCATGTTACCACCTGAATCCTCAGCCCAGGTCAGATACCTTTTTCATAAACTCACATCTCTTAACACATTGTTGACTGGTCATGAAAAACTTGTCTTTTCAAGCCCAAATGTTGTTGACAGATGAGTTAACTCACATTTGCACTTGCATTAGCTTTTGTATAAAATTGCTGGTCAGTCCTGGCTGATAGCACAGTGGATAAGGCGCCGGCCTGTGAACCCAAAGGTCGCAGGTTCGATTCCCCAGCCAGGGCACACAACCAGGTTGCAAACCAGGTCTCCAGTCAGGTCTGTGGCTGCAGGAAGGTGAAACACAACCATACATTCATGTCTCTCTCCCTCTCTGCCTCTCTCCCTTCTCCTCTTTCTAAAAAATTATAATGCCATAAAATATCTTTTAAAAAATTGCTGGTCAACAATGTGTTTTCCATTTGGAGCTCTTATCCCACTCCTTAATGTGCATCTTTCCAGGTAAAAGGTAATTTCTATGAGAACACACCATGACAATTTGAAAACTCTGGAAACTTACAGACCAATAATGGTAAAGCCCAGAAGGAAGACCAGTATTGGGTCTACATGTATTTTTCTCTCCCCATGTGGGCATGCGCACTACTTTCCACAGGGGCTTGCACTTGTGAGGCACTCAGTTGACAAAGGTAGGTAAGATGAGGTCACTGTGGCCAAGATGGTATAATCCAGCCTCCCTTTCCATTAGGTGTGACCCTGTGACTAAGTCCCCTCATAGGAAACAAGACCAGAAATGGTGCCTATGTGCCTTTCAGCAGCCCACCCTGAAAACCTCCCAGGAATGCTCCTCCATGCACTCTCCTCTTTTGACAGGTTGGGCTGAAAGTGACCACAGCTATCTTGGAAGCCACATGTCAGAGGACAAAGCCTCCCTTGACCTGGGTTCCAGAAAAACCTGCCTAAAGCAGAATCACTCCCACCTGGGATGCCTGAGGTGGGCTAAGTGAAAGGCTAATCAACTCCTTGTTCTTGAAGGTCCCAAATTTTAGGAGTCTGTCAGCACAGCCTGGACTAGCCTAATAGTTATCAATCTCAAGAAGTTTGCATGTTGTAAGAATTCTTGTTGGCTTCACAAGTGGGGTAAACCCAGGGTTGCAGTTGATAACTCAGTGTCATTGACTTCAAAAGCTACAGGTTCTGCTCCCAAGGCTGCGCAGCTAAGTTCATGTAGGCTGAGATGCTGCTGAATGGGTATCTTCACTGTATAGACAATTATGGTTCTGACCTAGTTTCTCTGAGGGGGACACCTAGTGGTATAGAGATTTTACCCTTTTTACTACACATGCCCCTAGGAGTTTTCAAAAGTGAAAAATTTCATCGTTATTTTAGTCCCCAAAAGTGCCTGTAAGTCACTTCACCTCCTTTGTGTTTTTCCACCGCTTTAGTAATACGAAGGGTTAGGTGCACACCAGTCTTCGGAATACCCCAGGAAACCAGGTCAGCCCAGTATCTTGAAGGGTTACAGCAGTCTCATTTGCCATCTGCTTCACCCCTGGCCTCCCCTGCTCCACCCCTTGTCTCCCCGAGACCTCAGGACTAAGGGAGGCTTGAGAGGTGAGTGTGGTGATTCCATAGGCACACAATGACCAGGAGCCCTTTGATGGTTTCTCCTTAGTTCTGTTCACTTTCCAGAATAGCTGAAGGTCCATGGTTTGAATTTCACCAAGGCAAGGAGGAAAGGGGAAAAAAATGAACGAGACTGGATTGAGGACAGACGCAGAGGAAAATTCTCTTTAAATAAAGTAATATTTTGCACTGCCTAGGCAAATGACTTTTGTGAAAATACTTATATAAAATGCAATACATTGTTTTGTTTTTACTTAGTTATCATCATCCTCAGATTTTAAGGCAAATGGAAATTTACATAAAATTAAAACATACAGGATCAGAGATTGCATACAACTTTGTGATTAAGGTGCTTTGCAAGTCAGGCAAGGTACTGCTAGAAACTCTTATCCCGATTCCAGCTTTTGGAGGTACTATTCAAGGAGGCAAAGAATACATGGATAAAGAGGAAAATAATTATCACTGGGCTAAATAATCCAGACTGTTGCAAAGAATATAAATAAATTTGTAACATATTGAAATACAAATAAGAAGTACTTTCAGTATAAAAATTGCATTTGCACAAAGGAGCTATCTAATAACAAAGACAAAAGAACTGTATTGGAAACACATCAACCATGCATCTGTCACACATACATAGCGTCACGGGTCTCATGAAACTTGACTGAGAGCAAGCCATCTGAAGGCCATGGTCTGGTCCGAACCTGTCACAGGCCTATCAACAGAGCCTTCTGGTTCAAGGAAGCTGTTCAAAATTCTCAAAATTCTCTATCAGACTTGATGATACCACATTTGCTTTATCAAGATAAGCAATAATCCTTAAGAGCATCCAAAGGTAGGACAGAGGTAAAGAGATACTAAGCAAGGAACTTTTCTACTGGCACAAAATGTTTACGTGAATACTTTCCAAAACATTGTTATGTTTGACATGGTGGGCATACCACACATTTACACGGGCAGAAATAACAATCAACACTGAGATAAAGGACAGATAAATACTGATACACTAGCAGAAGCACCAGTTTCCTTCTTTCTCTCACTTCATGCCAATTTAAGGTTCTATGCTGAAATCTCAGGCGTATCTTTCTTTTTTTGACTCTTGAATGTTTCCCATCCTGAAAAGCGACATACAGGGTCCCCTACTAAAAGACGCAGTAATGAAAAACCACGTTAAGTACTTGCCCTGAAAGACATTTTATCATCTACCCCAAAGGTGTTACAGGGTGAAGATTCTGCAGGTTTACCACACCTAAATCCCATCGCAACACCAAAGCTATCAACAAAGGGGTTTCAGCTGGAAGTCAAAAATCTGGCTTTCCTCAGTGTCAAAAGCCAAACTGGCCAAAGCTTACTTACTGTTTAATATGTATACTGTGAATTTCCTTACGTAGAGGCTTGTGGCTGGCAGGGATCATGTGCCTGGCATGAAGTTGTGTGTACCCAAACAGAGCTGCCCTGCCTCTCATCCCATTTAATGCTCATACTTCAAAGGGGACTGGCTACAGCGTGAGCTCTTCAAGCAAGCTGGGATGGTATAACAGAACTACCAGGAGATGAATCATAAAGGAAACTAAGAGAAGGTAGCTAAGTTTTACTTTCCTTCTAACCAATGAAAAGGTACTGTGCTGCAACCACTGACATATAAAGCCCCGTACCCCCATTTCAAAACCCAGTTACTTTTAATTAATTCACCTAATTTTGATTTATACAAAATGCTATTGTGTAATTAAAGAACTGACTGGAATATAGGGCAACATGAATATTTTTTACCCTTTAAATCAAAATGTTTCCATGTGCTTGACTTCTAGAATAAATGTATTAGCTATAAGAAATATCCTTAAAGCCCTAATGAAATGTTAATCTAAACCCAAAATGTATTCGGTTGACTTTGTTCTTTTAGTTTCACGCTGTCACTATTGAAAACAAATTTAAGGGCTGTAAGTGGGAATGAAATCTGGCCATTTGGTAAAAACCCCATCTTTTGCCAGGATGTTAAAAATAGGGGGGAAAAAATGGTTCTCATAATTAGGTACTTAAACTTTGAATAAATTTTCTTCTCCAAGATGTTTTCCTCCCTTCCAAGTTTTTTAAAGTATTGCTGAGGAAGAAAATATGTTTAAAAAATTAGGTAATTAGGTACTATATGAGATAGTCCATTTCAAAAAAGCCAAAGTAGATTTTATTTCTAAATTCCCTCCTCTCTTGTCAAATGATCCAGTACAAGAATCATTTTATTATGCGGGAGGGGTGTATACAGAAAATGCAAACTGAAACATTTCTTATGCTCTACCAGTGAACTTGAACTTACTGATCTTTGAAAACTTGCTCCCACTGATTAGAAGAGAGAGAAATCCAGTGACAGGAGAGCCCAGCCACCTTAGAAACAGCCCAGAACAGCTTCCTGGCATCACAGAGCTGGAGCTGCCGCCATCAGAAGGATGGCACTTCGGATGAAGAAGTGTCAAGAGTTCTGAGTGAAAGGACATGAGCCAGAGTCAAGATATTCCTGCCCTTTAGTTCTCTGGTGGCCTCAAACTGGAGGTCGTGCTGCTGTGTGAAGAGAAAAACTACTGGTGACTCTTTTGGGGGGGATCAACCTATTTTATTGAGGGGCCCCAGGAGGGGGTCAAAGGCTAGGACAATGGAATCCACCATCATCTGCGGAGCTTGGATCTCCCCAGCTTTACCGCTGTGGAGAGCTGTACCAGGCTGTTAATGAGCTCACCAGGCTGCGGGATGAGATAGTCAGGTAAATGAACCAAAAAGATAAAAAATAACCATCTCTAAAAATTGGATTCTGGCTGAATAAAAACTCCCTTTGTGTGAGGCTTGCAACAGGCTCACTCAAGCACAGGACAGCATGTTTCAGAACCTCCCTTCTCACCAGTGATCCGGTGTTCAAAGTCCATAGAAGGAATGGGTTATCTAAACAGCCAGGTAACAGTACACTGCATTTTTTTTTTAAATGAAACTTTCGAATTTCATAAACCTGCACTACTTATTATTATTCTGTTCAGACCCAGGGGGTGTAGAATCAACTTTAGTCATCTTTCATAAGCTTGGAATCTAATTTTATGAATTTATTCTAAGACATAAATCACGTAGGGCAGAAGTAGATGGATGGATTTTTTAAAGAAGAAATTGGGCCCCCTGGGTACTCTTAGTAGATTGAGCATTGAGAGATTTACAGGGATAAAATTCTTTACAAGATTAAGGAAGAAGGAAATGAAACCAAATCTTTCATTTCCAGATATTCACTTGCATTAATTCTTTCACCGAAAGGACATCACTGAAGGAAAACCAGAAATGGCTTTTCGGTTACTAAAGTGGTTCAAGACCAGGGAGCCCCCTGAGGTGGAAACAAAACAACAGTGTTTGCGTTTTTTTCACAAGACTCCCTTGTACTAGGCAAGACGTAGGGGACCTCTGGGTTGAAAAAAAAAAAGGAGTAGTGCTAAAGGAACTTTTTTGAAAAAAATTAAATTTTGACAAAAAACAATTAACGCCTTCTCCTGTAAAATCCCTACTTCCTTTGAAATCTCCAAAGGTTATAACTGTACCCGAGAGGCCGGGCAGTCAGGGCCTCATGGCCCTGGATTCCATGTCCGGATTCCCTAAACCCTTAAGTTGAATCAGCGCTGCGATGTCAACCCAGCTGCCGCCTAAGTCCCCTCACTGGGCAGGGACGGTGCAGTGTGGGGGAGCCCGCAGGCCTGCAGAGGGAATGCTGGAAATAACTCAAGGTCAGAAATACAACATAATGAAGGAGATTAGAGTCAGGATGACTTCCAAGCTCTTCTCTACCCAATATCCAGGGCCCTCTCAGTTTCTAGCTCTGCAGAAGGGACACTGGACCACAGTCTGACAAGAAATAAACATTTAACACAAGAGGGAGCAGGACTGCTCTGGAGGGCGCTCAGGCTGCCTTGCTCTTGCCATGGGGCCTGCAGCCTCTCCAAGGAGCGATGCTCCCATGGGCTGGGAGCTCCTTCCTCGGGCCCAAGTCCCCAGCCCCAAGCTGATAAACCTGTGCCCATCCCAAGCCCCCAAACATATCCTGACACCATGGATCCTGACTGTCAGGCCTGAAAGATTCTCCTTAATATACATTAGGCTTAATGCCATGAGACCATGTGACTAGAGAGTTTTTTTTTTTATAGACAAGAGAAGCTTGTTCACTCAGGAAACAATGAGGATTTGGTTTAAACTGCAGACCAGGGGTAAGCTGACATATTCCTCTGCGCTGTATTCTTGGAAATACTGTCCTTCAACCTACGGTTCCTTATCAGCAGGCTGACTTTTGCGCAGCCTCAACGTGTCTCCTGCCACCTCTGTGTCCGTCCCGCGCGGCTGCTCAGGGGCAACCACCTCAGTCTCATCAGGTTCTGCTTCCTCCCGCGCCTCCCGTGGGGGCCCCCGGTCCTGGAGGTCACCCCTCTCCTCGTCCCCGCCAGCATCCAGGCGGTCCTCCTCCTCATCCTCCTCTGCTTCGTCCTCGTCGCCAAGATCCTCCTTCTCTTCTTCGTCATCTACGAGGCTGTCCTTGTTTTCTTCTTCAGTTGAATCGTCTTTTTCCTCCTCCACATCCTGCAACTGGTCAGCCCTGTTAGCCTCCTCTAAGTTCTGAGTCTGCTCTGTAGAGGCAAGAGAGGGGAAGAGGCTTTGAATAAATAACAGTCATTCACCCATCAAATCACCGTGTTGGGCTGTGAGATAAAAAAGGGGGTCTGCGACAGCTTTCTCCATCTCGAAGCAATTACTACACAGGACAAGACCTCAGGCTGGTGTCCCAGCCCGTCCAGGAGGTTTCACTGACGGTGTTGATTTTGGCAGGGGAGGTGGGCAGGGAGGGCAAAGGCCCTGCATGCTGTGTATTCTGTACCTTGTAGAACGCCCTGTGACCCACTCGGTAATCAGTTTACCAAGAGAGCCTGGGCCCATCGGAGCTCCCCAGCAAATTTCAGCCAGAGTCAGGAAGAAAAGCTTTCTCTCTGTCTCCAGTGGTTGCCATTGCTCTGCTGACCTCCACTGACCCAGTCACAGGGAAAGAGGAAGCTAACCTTAGGCTATGCGTGAAGCTAGAACATCCCTGAAGTTTTAGTTACGTGCACTAACGCAAGTTTTCTTTTTCCCCTAAGTTGCTTTAACTTGGCTTTCTGTTACTTCTAAAAATTCTAAGGAACGTGATATACATTCTAATTATAGTTATGCTCCACATTACAACATTCAATCAACAATGCATGCATACACCATAGGAGTCCCGTAAAATTCTAACGGAGCTGAAAAATTCCCACTGCGGTCCTCAGGATGTAGCAGCTGCCATGTCTGACTTGTGTGTCTTACTGTGGTGATGCTGGTGGGAACAAACCTGCTCTGCTGCTAGTTGTACGAAAGCATCACACCCATAGTTCCAGGAGCAGGCTGTCATCTATGCACGTGGAAATGCACTCTGTGATGTCTACACAAAGGCCAATTCACACTTAACAATGCGTTTCCCCCAGGTTTCATAGGCATTCCTGTGGTTAAGCGGTGCACTACTGTATGTACAGATGTCTCAAAACCTTGAAACTTCAAAAACTAAAATGGAAATGTAAGCTTATTTAAATTTCAACATAAAATTCAATAATTACGAAGTCTCAAAGATGTCTTCACGCAGTTTCAAAATTAAAATTGAAAACATGCAAATTCAGGTTACTTAGTCTCTGTACGGTGTGGAACAGTACAGAGATGGAAGGACAGATTCTTCTTGTGAAGCACTTTGAATTGGTACTGGCACACAGTAGAGACTTAATAAATATGAGTCCGCTTCCCTTCCTTTTCATTCCAGTTTGAATGAAAGAAAAAGGTATCAACTGCTTCATGAAGGACATACACTTAAAGGGAAAGAGAAAATGCCACCACAAAATATTCCTTAACTTAAGAGAAAGAGAATTTTTGTTCAAGTCTGTCTAGAAAGCCTATTTCTAGGCCTTTGGCAGTGGTGGTGGTCTGGTAGCCTAGCAAACTGGGGGAAATGCACCACCTACATGAGCATAAAAGGGCAAACACAGAAACCCAAAAATACTCTGTTGCATGAGTTGATTGTACTTACCAGGGTGTTCAGACAAATGCCTGGGAAGTGGTACATAGAAACATTCGGATATTACCACCAAGATCTGGAAGGAGGAAAATGTGATTTCATAGTGAGTAGATAGGATATTTATTACCAAAGAACTCAAAATTAAGCCTAGAATTAATTAGGGGACACTTGTTTCCCCTTGGCTGTGTGGCACGCAAGTCACCTCATTTGTGCTCTCCTTTGAAAGGATGGGTTGGGCTTGGCTGTCACCAAGGTCTGTGTCAAGTCCAACGGCACATCATTCTGCTACATAGTCTTTCTTTTCGAAAATGGGATTAAAACTCTCTCATTTTCTTACACTCTCTACAATCTAGATATATATTTGACGCCTTCACTCCCTAGGAATGCGCCACTTTCTGACCCACTAAGAATGGCACTGTTTAGTAGCAGGGTGCAGAGGGGAATGGTCCCTTCCTCTTCATCTTCCCTTCCAGGCTTTTATTTTCAGGGTTCAGCTTTCACCCAGGGAGGTGCAGATAGACACACATCTAACTGAGGAGGGACAGTGACATGCTTCAGTGGGAGGCTCTATGCTAGTCCCTGGTCATCAACATGCAGAAGAACAACCTATCTAAGCACCAAACTGTGGACCATGTCTATACCAACCAAAACAGAGAGCAGAGACAAGTACTGCTGCCTGTTACCCAGTGCTTTTCTTCTTGTCCGACACTTTGCTGTCCTTCGCCCTCAGAGCAGTTACTATGGCAAAAAATGATGCTGCCCGAATGACTTGATATGAAGACTATGTACTTAGGAATCTTTACATAGAGGTTTAAAATCCAACATATATGCCTGATTTCTGAAACTGAGCCCTTTGTTTACATGTGAAAACAGCATTGAGTGAAATATTTCAACCATCACTAGGTTCAATCAAGAAAACAAACAAAAATCAAACTAGCAGACTTGTTTTGACTTTCCAAAAATCAGGCACAAATAGGTAACTTAATAGGCTTATGGGAAACAATGACTTGATCAGGAGGTTGCTTTCTCTGGAAAGCATCCTGCCCCTCAGGGCCACTATGCAGGTTAAATGCCACAAACACTCTCAGAGGGAAGGAGCCCCTCCAAGGCCAGCAGGAGACCAAGCGTCCCTGACTGCAGGCCCGGCTCTCCTTTCAGCCCCACTTAATGGTAAGGATGACTCAGCACGAAATTGGGCACCTGGAGGCCTCACTTCAAGGCAAAAGTCCTCGCTGGTGTGTGTTTCACCACATATTACAGCTGCGGAGAAGGCATTTTAATTAAAGATATGTGTATGCTATTCTATGAAAAGGTATTAAATAATTTGAGTCTATTACTGCTTTGAAATTATTTTGTTTTAAAAAAGTTCTCTCAGACAATGGTCTGATCTCCAAAATATACAAAGACCTAATGCGACTCAACACCAGGGAGACAGACAGCCCAATTAAAAAATGGGCAAAGGACCTGAACAGACAACTCACTGAGGAAGATATACAAAGGGCCCAGAGGCATATGAAAGAATGCTCAACATCGCTAGTCATCAGAGAGATGCAAATTAAAACTGCATTAAGATACCACCTCACACCTGTCAGAATGGCAATCATCA